>JALNQA010000299.1:0-10885 GCA_028456235.1 Ophiosphaerella narmari | reverse complement strand
CTATCTACGCTTATTTAATTCTTAAAGAATTAATTTAGTATTATAGTTAAAGTTATAGAGGCTAATAATAAGATTACTACTATTAAATCTAATGTCTAACGCTAGCTTACCTTCTAAGGTATATTAATTAAACTATTAGCGCTAAATACTTAAGCTTAAAATAGAGGAGCCGAGCGCGCTAGAGGTATAAACAAGGAGAAGTTATAGGTAATACGCCTTAACGTAAATTTACTATAGGAACTATAGCTAGAAGTTATATAGGCTAGAGTTTATCTATATAACTAGACTCTAAACTATTTAAATAACTAGAGAACTCTATATAAAGTATTCTATATAGCTTCTACCTATAATAAGGCTATTATATTAACTTAAAAACTAAACCTAGCCTATTTAAAGGTGTATAGCTATAAAGTTTTTATAATAACTAGTAATACCTACTATAATAAGTTAAGATTACAACGTTTAGATCTAAAGGGTTAGATTAGATACCTAGTTAGATACTAATTATTAAATATCTACTATATATAGATACCTTTAATAGCTAAAGTAATTAGCTTATAAGATATTATTTTTAACAAATCTACTATCTTTAATAGCTAGATAGAGGACCTAATAGATAACCTTATATATTAAACCCTAGAAGAGATTGCAACGCTCGTACGCACTATTAAGCTACCTACGCTAACCTATTAGCCTAAAACTAAGTTGTTCTACGAAGACAATACTAACTTAGACGCATTAACCTAAATAGATAACGTTAACCTACCTAGATACTATTAAGGTAGGAAGATTATAGATTACTACCTAACTCCTCTATCTACGCTGCTACTAGCAGCGTTACTAGCTTAATTAATAACTAGTACAACTAAGTCTAGGATAGAAGACTTTAATAATACTAGCTTATCTAAAATAGTACTATAGGTAGTAGTATTTATAGCTAGCCTATAAGCTAGAAACGTTAGAGAATATAGAAGAGAAGTAATTAATAAGGCTAAGATAAAGAGGCTACTATTAAAAGGCGTAAAGCTCTATCTAAGCTAGCTTCTACCTCTCCTAACGTACTAGAGTAATCTTAATAATTATCTAATAGGCAAGCTATTTAAAGAAGCTAAGTAAGATTATTTAGATAGCTATAAAAAGATAAGGTTATAGACTAAAGTACTAGCTAAACCTATTAAATAGTCTAGTTAGTAGATACTAGATTGTATATAGGTATATACGTATAAACTTAACTAGTAGTATTAATTCCTTAAATATAAAGCTTAATTAGTTATACGTAGAGATTAGTAATAAAATATTATAGTATAAGATACCTACGTAGCTACTCTAGCTAGCTGTTTATTCTAAATATTTATAGTAATAATAGCTAAATATAACTTTAAGGTAAAGTAATTTAATATTTTAAACGCCTTTACCTACGCTATAATTAATAGAGAGATATATATAAGAATACTAAAGGGTTATTAGAAAGCTAGTATAATCCTACTAGTTTAAAAGGCCCTATATAGACTCTAGATTTTACCTCTCTTATAGTAGAAGGACTTTACGTCTTTACTTAATACTATTAGCTTTACAACAATCCTATACAAGCTATACTATATAATTAAAGATAGAGTAATCCTCTTCTTCTTTATAGATAATATTAATATAGGATTCTACCTATAGAAGTAAGAAGAATTCGAGAAAGTAACTAAGCTACTTAAAGAGAAATATACTATAACTAGTAGAGAAGATATATATTAGTTCCTAGGAGTAGAAGTTATATAAGATAGAGAACAACGTCTTATTTAGCTATTATAAGTAGCGTATACTAATAAAATTAGCTAGCTCGTAGATAAGTAAAATATACGCTATAATACCCCTATAGCTACTACTAAGCTTATACTATATAAGGGCTTAGTAACTCTATCTAAAATTAATAAGTATTAGTAAAAAATCGGCTCTCTACTATTTATAGTAGTTACTACGCGTCTAGATATAGCCTTTATAACCTTACAACTAGCTTAATTTCTTACTAATCTAAGTATAGCTTATTAAGATGCTATAGATTAAGTACTCCTATACCTATTAGCTATAAGGTAGAAAGTACTATAGCTAGGAGGAGGAGACTTACTACAAGTAGCTAGTAATACCTTATTTACTAATAATACGCTAGATAGGAAAAGCTCTTAAGGTTATACAATTAAGCTCTTTAATAGGCTTATTACGTAGAGGGTAAGTAAATAAGATATAGTTATAACTTTAACTACTAAGGCTAAGCTCTTCGCGCTATTACAAGTAGCTAAAGAGGTGCTATTTACAATAAGATTACTTAACAAGCTATAGATTAAACTACCTAGCTATTAAATTACAATCTAGTATAATAATACGTAGATAATCTAGCTTGTAACTAAAGAGCTAGCTAAACTCTAGACTAAACTATAGTACGTAGATATATATAACTACTAGCTATAGTAAAAAGTATTAGCTAGTAGAATCTAGGTCTAATATACTCTATTAAATAAGATAATTACTAATAGCTTTATAAAGGTTATACTAGCTAATAAATAGGACTACTTCTTAGCTTAACTTAGACTTATATAAATACTAGAGTATTACGTAAAGTATAAGTTACCTCTTAATAAAATCTAAGACTAGCTTAACTATATATATCTTAGTCTAGCTTAATATTAGGTTTTAAGCTAAAGGGGTATATTAGATTATATAGCTAAATTTATAGTATTAGCTAGTAGCTTAACTAACTAACTATAATTATTCTACGTATAAGCTTACGTATAAACTTAATTACGAGCTAACCTATAGGCTAACTTAAAGGCTTATATTAATAAGTTAACGTTAATAAAGTAACGTTAGTAGTAATCGAGATAGTAATTATAATCGCGATAGCAATTAATATTACGCGTACGCTAAGAGCTTAGTAAGTAACCTTAATCTTTATAAGAATTAATACTAGTACTACGCTAGTAGCTAGGCTAGTAAACTAGTAGAATATCGATATATCTAGACTTAGCTAAGGTAGGCGCTAACCTATATACTAGCTTATCCCTTATAGAGGTATAAAGGACTTAAAGGCCTAACCCTTATATAAGCTTAACGCTAGCTAAGGTATTACCCTAACTAAGGCTCGCCCTAACTAAGGCCCTACTATCGCTAAGGTATTAGTAGCTAATAGAGCTAAGGATATATAGAGGAGTACGATAGTAGATAGAATAAATAAGTAATAGAAGAATAGAGTAATTAATTAATTAGTTCTACTTACTTAATATTAGCTATACTAATCTATCTTTTTAATCTTAGTTTTCTCCTATTATTATACTTATAGTAGCTATCTTTTTAAACCCCTTTTATCTAATAAGTATAAAGGTTAAGCTTTATTCTTAGTTATTAATTTACTATTAGATTTATATATTAAGGGCCTTAATATCTTTTACTATTAGGGTAGTTGTTTATATAGTAATTAATAGGTTAAATACTACTTCTAGTTAATATACTAATATAATATATACGCCTTTTACCCTTTATATAATATACTATTAGGTAGTATTTTTTACTAGGAGGTTAATTATATAGAAGTAACTTATTTATCCTTTTTATTTAAGGTATAGCTTATTTTACTTAATTATAATCTTTTCTCTATTAAATTTAATTAAGTAGTCTTTAGATAAGATTATCTTAGGTTTTATATAGAATTTTACTTATTCTAGCTTATCTTATTCTCTTTATATAAAAGCTAGGGTTATAATACTAATTATATTATCTATCTATAGTCTTATAATCCTAAATATAGTTTATCTTTTATCTATAGTTAGTAGGTATAGGTTATATAAAGATATCTTTATCTTAAGTTTATTTTTATAGTAGTTATAGTATATCTTAAACTAGTATAAGCCTAATTCTACTATACTATAGAGTAGTTATATAATCTATAAGATTATATTTAGTAGGAATAAATCCTTTAGTTCTTTTAGTAGCCTTATATATAGTATATAGAGGAGTCTATCTATTAATTAAATATATACTTAGGTAATATCTTTAAGTTTATAGTATATTCTATATAAAGTAATTAAAGAGGAGCTAATTACTAGTATAAGCCTTTAACTTATACGTTAAATTATAAGTAATTAAGTTAAGATCTCCTCTTTACCTTTATCTAAGTAGCTTACTAATACTAGCCTAGATTTCTTATATAGTTAGGTTATTTTTCCTTTAATTTCTTATATAAGCTAGAGGTTAAAGATCTTTTCCTAGTACTTCTTTAGGTTAAATAGTAGGATTTTAAATATACTACTTATAATAAGGGCTTCTATCTCTATATAGTCTAATTCTTTAAATAGTATACCTAGTATTATAATAATCCTTTTTTCCTATAGTTTAATAGTAAGTACGTAGTTATCCTTTTCTTTTTAGCTAATAAATAGGTCTACGTCTTAATATATAGCCTTCTTTAGCTATCTTCTTTACTATTCCTATAGTAATTTAGCTTATATAGGTATTAGATTATTTTTATTAAGTTTTTTTTTTTCTTATATAACCTTTTTAGGTTAGCTATGTTTTCTTATTACTAGAGATCTAATTTATATAGTAGGAGTTTTATCTATACTATTTAAATCTATTATATTAGGGTATAGTAGTTAGTTTATATAGTAGTATAGTTTTACCTAGGTATATCTAAATATAGCTAGGCTATTTTTAAAGTTAATAATTATATCCTAGTCCTTAATACCTTAAATCCTATATAGCCTAACCTATCCTTTCTTTTCTCTCTATACTATAATTTCTAAGTTAAAGGGGAGGTTTAGAACTTTATATAATTTAAGGCTATTATAGGTATTAATTATATAGTTTATACTAGCTTCTACCCTTTTATTCTATAGTATTCTTATAGCTTTCTATATTATATTTACTTTTATAGTAATATTAGGTAATAGAGGTAAGTTTTTATTAATTCTTAGGTATATACTAAAAATAAGTATAGTAAGTATAAGTCTATCTAGGCTAGTAGTATTATTAAGGGCTTTTACTACTATTTATAGGATGTCTTTATTATCTATATTCTAGTTAAGTTCTACTCTTAGTATACTAAATATATAGTATAAGGGTATATACGTATATTTAATCTTTCCTACTACTTAATAGGTTTTAATAGGCTTTTATCTATATTCTACTCTTATAATTCTTATATTATTTTTAAATTCTTCTACTATAAAGTTTATTCCTAGGTTATATATAATATAGTCTAGGGGTCCTTAGTAGGTATTTATCTAGTATTTATATAGTACTTTTTATATATCTTATATAGTTATTAATTTAAAGAATATAGCTACTTAGAATAAGGTATCTACGTTAATAATATAGAAGACGTCTTTATTAGTAATATATATAACGTTAATAATTATCTTATAATTAAAGTAGGAGTTATCTTTAATTATAAACTTAAATCTTTATAGTATAGCTCTATATAGTTAGTAGAAGTAGTAGAATTTTTTAATTTATTCTAGTATAATTAGGTTTACCTTATATCCTACTTCTATTAGTATCTTATATAGTCTTTCTATATAGAGATAACTAAAATATTAATATAGGTATCTTAACTCTATTTCTATAAAGAATAAGGTTATTTCTTCTTTACTTATATTAAAGAATAGGTATCCTTATTTCTATATAATAGAGACTATTATACTATCCTTTTATATAATAACGTTAAGTATATTGTTAAAGTATACTCTAAGGTAGTTAGTATCTACTAGGAATAAGAGGAAAGGTATTAGGGTATCTAGGACGTAGTACGTAATAGTTCTAATTAGGTTATTAATCTATACTATTCCTAGAAATCCTTTTAGGTTTTATCCTCTAAAGCTAATATTTATCTTTTTTAGGGTTTAATCTACTTTTATACGTAGGTTTTCTCTTAGGTATACTTTAAGCTAAGATTTACTAACTATAGATACTCTAGCTACGCCTATATCTTATAGCTTACCTTAGTATATTATATAGTATCTTCTATTAAGTATAAATTAGTCTACTTAGTATTATATTTCTATACTATATATATCTTTACCTATTATATAATAAAGATATAATATTAAAGTAAGGTATTATATAGCCTATTTACTATCTTCTTCTTTATAGTTTAACTTATATTTATCTTCTTATACTATTTTATTATCTTTATTATCTAGGTCTCTTTTAAAGCTTATAATATAAGCTATAATAGCTTCTTATAAAAGAGTATAGTTATATAGTTCTTTATATAAGCTAATATATTAGTATTTAGCTCTTAATCTATTTATATAAAGGTAATTTAATAACTAGTATCTTTCTTTATAATATATAAAGTATTACTTTTAAGAATATTTTATAGGTTTACTATATAATCTTCTTTATATAGAGAGTAGTCCTATCTTTTAGAGAAATAGTAATCTATTTCCTCTATAGTTATTATTTAAGTACCTTGTATATAAGGTTAAGTTATACTATTAGTCTATATAGTATATTATAGTTAGTTCTTATAAGTATTAGTATATTTACCTATCTATTATAATTTAGAGGGCTAATTTTAAATTACTAAATAAAGCTTTATACGTAGGTTTAATTAAGAATATAGCTTATTTTAACTTTAGCTAGCCTTAGTAAGCTTAGATAATAGTAGTATAAAGAGGGGTTTCCTCTTAAAAGTCTTTTCCTAGTACCTTTTATATAAGGGTTAGCCTATTAATTATTATTTCTAGGACCTTATATAATATTTTATCTAGATTCTCTTATTTATATTATATAAAGGTTATTATTATCTAATCTATTTAGTACTAGTTATAATTAATATTAGTATTAAAGTAGCTATTAATCTTTTTATATATATATTTCTATATATAGCTAGGGCTAATATTATATATATAATATATACTTATACGTCCTTTAAGAATATCTAGAAAAAGGTTTAGGTACTAGGCCTCTTAGATATCTAAGTATTAATAAAGTTTAATAAAAATATAAGTTTTATTAGCTAGGATATTATATAGTTTACTAGTATAATTATTATCTTTTTTCTATACTTTCTAGAATTAGATAAGTTTCTTAGGTAGTACTCTCTTATTAGTATATTTATTAACTAGTAGTAATTTATATAGATTATTAGCTAGTATTTATCTATATTCTTTATTACGTATAGGTTATACTATCTATAGTTCTTACTTGTAATATAAAGGTATATTTAGAGGTTAGCTTAGTATTACTTTTATACGTAGAATAGGGGAGTAGATTATTAAGGGCTATAGAGTTAGTATAAGTATAGGTATTAGGTACCTTATCTTAGTTATACAATAGTATTAGGTTAATTCTAGTAGTATTAGCTAAGTTTTCTTATCTTTCTTGTATAGGTCCTCTATTTATATAGTTAGTTTTAGGTAGACTAAAATTATTATTATATTTATTACTATATATTTTCTTTATATAATATTATATAATATCTTACTTTAAGTTTCTTTTTCCTAGAGAATATATATAATACTATTTTCTATTAAGACTACTAATAGTTCTCTCTTAAACGTATAGTTAATTTAGCTAAAGTATATTTCTATCTAATCTTTAAAATCTTCTATAAATAATTAAAAGAAGTTTATACTACTAAGGCTTAATATATAGAGGTTATAGAGAGCGTATCTTATATATAAAGATAATTATTCCTTTATTAAGTTCTTTATATTAATTATATTATACTAGTAATCTATATTTATTTTTTATTTTAGTATTACTACTATAATACCTATAACTTTTATAAAATTATTATAGATATCTCTTAGTTTACTTAGTATATATAATCTTCTTAGTAGAGGTAAAGTTATCTAGTAAGTTAAGGCTCCTAGGGTTTCTATATCTAATACTATTATATTACTATTTTCTTAGTTACTATAGGTTTAAATTATTTAGCCTATTATTAATATATAAGTTATATACTTGTTAGACTATATAGCTAAATTTATAGTATTAGCTAGCAGCTTAACTAACTAACTACAATTATCTTACGTACAAGCTTACGTACGAGCTTAATTACGAGCTAACCTATAGGCTAACTCGTAGGCTTGCGCTAATAAGTTAACGTTAATAAAGTAACGTTAGTAGTAATCGAGATAGTAATTGCAATCGCGATAGCAATTAATATTGCGCGTGCGCTAAGAGCTTAGCAAGCAACCTTAACCTTTGTAAGAATTAACACTAGTACTACGCTAGTAGCTAGGCTAGTAAACTAGTAGAATATTAATACATCTAGACTTAGCTAAGGTAGGCGCTAACCTACGTACTAGCTTACCCCTTATAGAAGTACAAAGGACTTAAAGGCCCAACCCTTATATAAGCTTAACGCTAGCTAAGGTATTACCCTAACTAAGGCTCGCCCTAACTAAGGCCTCGCTATTACTAAGGTATTAGTAGCTAATAGAGCTAAGGATATATAGATAAGTGCAATAGTAGATAGAATAGATAGGTAATACTAGAACAGAGCAATTAATTAATTAGTTTAACTTACTTAATTTTAACTACATCGATCTATCTTATTAATCTCTTATTTCTCCTATTTTTTATACTTATAGTAGCTACCTTTTAAACCCCTTTTATCTAATAATTAAGAGTCTTACTACCTCTACGAGCCTATTACCTTAACTAATTTAACTAATTAACAAACTATAACGAGCTTATTATAGCGTAATCTAATAGTAATACTAAGGAGTAACGTAGATTATACTACGTAGATAACTTAGCTATAATCTAGATATATAGCGTATAACGTTTAGGATAAGATTAACCTAGCCTCCTTAACGCTACTAATTAAGAAACCTAAAGCAATTAGAGCTCTAGTAATAGCTAACTACACGCTAGTATTAAACGTTAATACACCTACGCAATAGTCTAAGCTAGCTCTAGCTAGAGTAAAAGCGCTTAAAGAGGACTTTAAGTACTACAAGGTACTAGCTAAGTAATACTATAGCAATTAGTATAAGTACAAAAAGGAGTAATTAAGCCTCTAGTATATTGTTACGTTTATCTAATCCTTAGTATTACTATACTTACTACGCACCTACTACTTACTAGACTAGATACTACGCTAGTAGCTATTAAACCTAAAGTAAACTATTAGCGTAGACAACTAAATTAAACAAGAACGAGCTCGTACTAGATATCTTAACTTACTTAAACCTATAAGGAGTATAGTAAACTAGGATATATAGTTAGCTAAGTATAATTATACTACTACTAAGGCTAAAACGTACTAAGTAGTAGAGCTATTATAAATTAACGTAATAACTTAAGACTTTTTAGTAGCTATTAAAACTATAGTACTAATTTAGTTAATAACCTTTTAAGATAATAGAAGGCTTTAACCTAAGATAACTTAGAGGGAGATAATAAAACGCTACTATAAGCATATAATAATCTACTATCCCCTAAAAATAGGGCGGTATAAGGCTGCTTTTGTAGCTAGGACCTTATCTTACGCTACTAGTAGTAATACTACCTAGGGTAAGGCTAGGGACGCCTCCCTTGTAGACAGCGCGCTACTTAAAACCTAGGGAAGACCCTGTAATTAACAAATACTAGACTAATAGGCTAGTATTAAGACTTAAACTAAGTTAAACTAAAACTAGGGAAGACCTCGTAATTAACGTACACATAGTTAAGATATAGATAGCTAATACCCTATATATAAACTACGTTACTAACTTAATAATTACTATTATATCTATCTAGATAGAGTACTAGAATAGTAGAGTCTAAGAGAGACTCTAAAAGAGCTCGTTAAATATAAACGTAAGTATAATACAACGTTACAAGGGCTAATAAGAGGGTAGACTAAAGCTTATACCTAGTAACTAAGTCCTTAACTAAGGATTACTAAACTTAAAGATAATAAGGATTAACTAGATAGTTAGTAAATTACGTACGTAAAAGCCGCCTTTGTAGTTAGCTTAAGTAGTTACTATCTACTACGTAATTTATATATACTTAACTCTAGTACAACGTACTATATTATAAACGACTTAAGTTGTATATATAACTTTTACTAGCTAGTTCTAGGAGATTTTATATAGGCTAGTAATACAAAGATATAAGTTAAAGGATATAGCTTACTTATCCTATTCCTAAAGCCTAAAAAGCTAGCCTTATACAACGTAGCTATCTACCTAGATATACTCTATAGCTTAGTATTATTTTAAGTACTTTAGTAGAAAGGAGTCTAGTAGGATAACTAATTAAGGCTAACAACCCTAAATAGACTAGATAGATTACTAATTAGCAAGCTATCTAAGCATTATAGTTAATAGACACTTAAGTACTATCTAGCTTACGAAGCTATAATTTAAGAGGCCTCCTTTTATACTTAACAAGCTAGTAAAAGTCTATAAAGAGTAACGGTAGAGCTCTAGTATAAGAGGCTTAGCTATCTAGGACTAGTAGTAATTAAGCACCTTGTCTAGCAAACTTAAGGGGTGCAAGTTAAAGGGGTAACTATAGTTAAGTGTAACGCCTATAGTAAAGCTAAAATTAGATAATAAATTAGCTGTATACTATAAGTTAATTATAATAGCCTAGGAGAGCAAATTGCTATTAACTTCTACTCCTACGAGGTCTAAAGCTTTAACAAGGAGAAGAGTTAGATACTAGCTACTAACTAGTATTTAGGACTTTAATAGGACTTCTACTTTACTAATAATAGACTAGCTAAATCTATTATCAAGATACTATCTACGCTTATTTAATTCTTAAAGAATTAATTTAGTATTATAGTTAAAGTTATAGAGGCTAATAATAAGATTACGACTATTAAATCTAACGTCTAACGCTAGCTTACCTCCTAAGGTATATTAGTTAAACTATTAGCGCTAGATACTTAAGC
>JALNQA010000298.1:0-10957 GCA_028456235.1 Ophiosphaerella narmari | reverse complement strand
TTAACTTAGTACTTTATAATACTTAGTATATATAAAGTATAAAGTTAACTTAGTACTTTATAATACTTAGTATATATAAAGTATAAAGTTAACTTAGTACTTTATAATACTTAGTATATATAAAGT
This sequence comes from Ophiosphaerella narmari, assembly GCA_028456235.1. Taxonomy (NCBI): domain Eukaryota; kingdom Fungi; phylum Ascomycota; class Dothideomycetes; order Pleosporales; family Phaeosphaeriaceae; genus Ophiosphaerella; species Ophiosphaerella narmari. The sequence goes on along the minus strand of JALNQA010000298.1, from coordinate 10,831 downwards.
ATAAAGTTACTACTTAGTAGATAGTATATAGATAAGAGGGCTCTTAACCTTAGAGTTCTTATAGTTAAGTATAATATAAGTCTTACTTAGACCTCTAGCTTACTTATATACCTATAACCCTATTATACCTTACGTCTCTTAAGTAGCACTTACCTATTACTTTAACCCTAGTTACTAACTTACTATTATATCTTAACCTTAAGGCCCTTTATCTATAGTTAGTAATCTACCTTATACTTTAACTATTAAAGTTAATAGTAATAATAGTATCTAATATATAATCCTTAAGCGTACTAATAATTATAATAAATAATATCTAGATTATAGAAATCTTTAGAGCCTAAGGAGAGGATTAAGAACTCCTATAACGCGTAGTAGCCTAGATCTATAAGCTTACTATATAACTTAATAATATAAAGACTAAACTACTTAAACTTAGAATACTAGAGAAGTTTAATAGTACTAGAACTAAACTTAAAAAATTCTTAGCTAATATATTAATTTATATAATACTTAACTCTAGCTAAATCTAGAGTAAAACCTATAAAGTATCCTTTATTATAGCCTACTTTATAGGAAAGGTAATAGACTAGTTTTATAACAAGGGTTTTAGTAGAGATACTTAGAATTATAAGGATCTTAAGATCTTTAGTACTCTAGGACTTCTAAGGCCTTAACTATACTAATATCTATAGTACTAGACTAAGGTAGGGCTAATACGCTATACTAGCGTATAAAAGGCCTCCTACTTATAGAAAGAGTCTAGTAAGTATTATTTACCTTTTTAATTAAGACCTTTACTTAAATACGTATTATCTCTTTACTATCTCCTATAGCCTATAGTAAGTACTATTACCTTCTAGCTACCTCTTTATATAATAATACTTTACTATTAATAGTTTAGGGATAATAAATATATATATATTATAGCACGCTATAACTATAGATAAAAATACCTAGGAAACTACTAAGTAAGACCTTATATAGAGCTTAAGTAGTATATAACTAGGATATACCCTAAGTATAGCTATAATAATTAAAGATTATATATAAGAAGTAACTATTAGACGTAATAAGCTAGCCTAGCTACGTATACTTTAAGTATTAGAAGAAGAGATTATACGTCTAGAAGAAGAATAGGCTACTACTTTACTTCCTAAGAGTAACCCTAATATTACTATTATAGCTTTACGTAAGTAAGATATAAGCTCTCTAGTTAAGGATATACGCGTAAAGTATATACTCTACCCTAAAGGCCCTATAGAATATAAAGGTAAGTTTTTAAAAGAATACTAAGAATTCTACTACTTATATAAGATAGTATTCTACCTAGTACTTTAAAACTTTAAGAAAAAGAAGGATAAAGTCCTTTAGGCTATATAATACCTTATAGGAGACTTATATAAGCTATAGTATATATACTATAAGTATAACTAAGATATAGATAAGACTCTTATATAGAAGTACTTTAAAAACTACCTCTTAGACCTTCTTATAAACTCTATTAATTATAGCCTAAAAGTAGTAACTATATACTCTATAGCCTTCTAACGTAAGAAATAAAGTATAAGGTCTTTTACTAGATATCTAGATATTCTAGAAGACTAGCTTCCTAAATATATAGAAGAATAGAGAGTCTAGTACCTATTCTTAAAACTATAACCTAAGTTATAAAGAGCTATTACTAATTACTATTAGATCCTAGTAATAAGAGAGGACCTTATTACCTTAGGCTTAACTCTTAAGTAAAACCTAAAAGGTAGAGCTAATACCTATAAGTAGTATATAAATAGCGTAAGTAAGGTAAACTTAAACCTAAAGAAGACTTAATTTAAAGGGAAGTTAAAAAACCCTTAAAATAAGATAGTAGATAAGTCTACTATTAAATACTATAAATACTATAAAAAGGGGTACTACGCTAATAAGTATACTAGTAGTAACCCTAACTATATTCTAGTCTATATAAACTAAGTAGGAAAAGGCCTAGCCTTATTATTAGCTCTAGGATAGTAAGGCGCTACGTAATTAATATCTTACTAGGGATACAACGTATATATAGTACTACTTTAGGTTCTAAACTAGAAATTAAGCTCTAGGTTATCTTTAACTCCTAGGTAGACGTTAGTCTTATTAGCTAGTAGATAGTAGTAGAGATAAAACTAGAGCTAATTTAGAATACTAAGCTCTCTAGGCTAGGCTAGATAGGAGTATAGAGGTAAAGTACCTATACTACTTATAAGCTTTAGGTACGTCTTATAGATAATAACAATATAACCTATAGGTTTAAAGTTATAGCCTATAGAGTAAATAAAGAAGAGGTAGCCCTCTTACTTAGAAACCTATTTCTTAAAGAAGAGAGGATATAACTTAATTATAGATTATAAACTTAGTACTAAGGATATACCTAAATATAACTATATATAGTTAAAGATTTTATAAAGGACTTAAGAGAAACTAAGGTAGATTTATACCTATTAGGAGTACTAGTAACTAATATAATTAACTTAGACTATATAGTACGCGTTTATACTATAGTACTAGCGTAGGAACTTTATATCTCTAATGCCTTATCTAAATATAATAACGTATTTAATAATAATACTATATAGGCTTTATTTTACCTAAAAAACTTAGATTATGTAATCCTATTAATAGAAGGTAAGGAGCCTCTCTATAGGCTACTTTACAACCTCTCTATATAAGAGCTTAAAGTACTCTATACCTACTTAGAAGACGCTCTTTATAAAGGCTAGATACGTTATAGTAATAGTTTAGCTAGAGTACCTATCCTTTTTATCTTAAAAAAAGATAGGAAGTTACGCCTTTATATAGACTATTATAGATTAAATATAATTATAATAAAGGATTAGTACCTACTCCTACTAATTAGGGAGATATTAGACTACTTATTAGGCGTATACTACTATACGTCCTTAGATCTTAAAGATACCTATTATAGGATTAGAATCTAGATAGGATATAAGTAGAAGATAGCTTTTTATACTTAATATAAATATTTTAAGTACTTAGTAATACTTTTTAGATTAATAAATACTCTTATAAGCTTTTAGGCGTATATTAACAAGGTACTTAGTAGACTCTTAGATTATATCTACGTAGTATACCTTAATAATATACTTATATATATATATAGTAAGGATATTAAGGTTTACTAGCGCGTAGTCTATACTATACTTATAGTATTAAGAAAGGTAGAACTTTTTATAAACTTAAAGAAGTATACTTTTATATCTAATAAAGTCTACTTCTTAGGCTTTATTATTACTAGAGATAGTATATACGTTAAACCTAAGCGTATAGAGACTATTACGTAATAGCTAGAGCCTACTAGTATTAAAGAATTATAATTATTCTTAGGCTTTATAAACTTCTATTAAAGGTTTATTAAGGGATACGCTTAGAAAATAGCTCTCTTTATAGACTTATTAAAGAGGAAGTAAGAGTTTTACTAGCCTAATTTAGTAAAGGAAGCTTTTAAAATACTTAAAAAGTACTTTATAAGTACGCCTATCTTATACTACTATAACCTAGTACTACCTATTTACGTAGAGATAGATACGTCTACTTTTATAATATCTAGAATCTTATCTTAGCTTTATCCTAATAGGAAGTAGTATCTAGTTACCTTTATATTAAAGAAACTATAGAAAGTAGAACTTAACTATAAAATATATAATACTAAACTTCTAGCTATTATTTATAGCTTTAAGTAATAGAGATACTACCTTAAAGGTACGTAGTATACTATTTAGGTACTAATAGATTATAATAATCTACGCTTAATACGCGTAGTATAGAAATTAAACCTATATTAAGCGCGCTAGGTAATATACTTAGGATCTTTTAATTTTAAGGTAAAGTACTAGGCTAGTAGGATAAATCCTATAGATAGTCTCTTAAGGAGATATAACTATAAATAGGAGAATCTATTATTAGTATACCTATTACCTACCCTTTAGGAAAAATTACAACTAGTAAGTATAATAGCTAGGGTTAAGATAATAAGTAGAGTAAGAGGATTTACAACTAAGCTAAGCTTAGAAAGTATATACAAGATATATAATACTAGAAACTATAGTACTAAGAAGATTTCTACTACTAGTACTATAGAATATATACTATACGTACTATACTTAATAGCTAGAGAGTTAGTTAGTAGTAAACCTATATTAGTAAAGTCTAAAGCTTTTCTAAAGACCTTATATAAACTATAGTAGAGGGACGCCTTTATATAAGTATAAGTAGAGAGTTTAATAAAAGTAGAAAGTACTTAATACTATAGTAAAGCGTAAGTTTAGCGCTTAGATAATAAAAAAGTCTTAAGATATAAAGGTAGATTATATATTCTAAAAGAACCTACTATTAAGTAAGAGATTCTACTTTAGAATTATAACTTATATATAGTAGGCTATTTTAGTATACGTAGAACGCTTAAGTTAATTACTAGGTACTATTATTAGCTATTAATAGATTAAGATATCTAGGAATATATAAAAACCTATATAATATACTAAAGAAGTAAAGTACTAAGGTATAAATAATATAAGGAGTTAACTTCTTTACTAATCCTAAGTAATATCTTTAAAGAAGTCTTTCTAGACTTTATTATAGGCCTTCTACCTTTAAAGGATTACTTAGAAGGCGTCTATAACGTAATACTAGTAATAGTAGACTACTTGTTAAAGATAGCTATCTATATCCTAGTACGTAAGAAGTAGGATATATAATAGTTTATAGAAGTATACTTTAATAATATTATCTTAAATTATAGGATATAGAAAGGTATTATATTAAATAGAGGCTTAATCTTTACCTTAGAATTTTAGATAGAGATATACTACTAATTATAAGTAAAGTATAAGCTAAGTATAGCTTTTTACCTATAAACTAATAGGTAAACTAAATACTAGAATTAGATACTAGAGTAATATCTAAGAATCTTTATATTAATAAATTAAGATAACTAAGTAACCTTATTAAAAACTATATAATTTGCGTATAATAACTTAGTTTATAAAGTAATAAAGACTACCCCTTTTTACGCTATATTAGGTAAATACCTAATCTTTATATACCCTCCTAAGGATAGTAGGCTAGAGAGAGAGGTACTAGACGTAATCTAGAGAGTAAAGTATATATATAGTATAAGAATAATACTTATAGAATTCTTATAAAAAGTATAAGTATATTAAGTATAATACTATAATAATAAATATAAACTAGAAACGTTTAGGAAAGGAGATTTAGTCCTACTAAGTATAAAGAACTTAAAACTTACTTACTAGCTATATAAGAAGCTATCTAATAAATTTATTAGTTCTTTCTAAGTATAAGATGTAGTTAGAACGTAGGTATACTATCTAATTCTACTACCTTATTATTATATCTATAACATATTCTATATTTCCCTCCTTAAGAGATAGAAATCCTAGATAGGTATAGAAGATAATACCTATCTACCTAAAGTAATAGAGGAAGGAGAAGAGGTATAAGAAGTTAAGAAAATCTTTAAAAAATACTAGAGAAAAGGGTAAATAGAGTACCTCCTAAGATAGAAAGGATATAATAAATTCTAAGATATATAGACCCTTACTATAGATTTTAAAGATATAGATAAATTAATTAATAAGTTTAAATTAGCTTAAAGTACTCTATATTTAAAGTAGAAATAAAAAACTTAATTTATATACCTAAAATATAATTAAAGAGTAATTTATTTATTTAAGCTTAATAGCTCTATAGCTAGGTATCTATATATATAAAAAATAACTATACTATAAAATAAAAAACCCTTTACTTATCTTCTATTTCTTTATCCTTACTACTAGGCCTATTACCCTCTTTATTATCTTTAGGCGCTTTACCTATACTATCCTCTCTACCTATAGGGCTAGCGCTATTCTTATCCTTACCCTTATCCTTATTCTTATTATTATTATCCTTATTATTATTAGTAGTAATAGGAAGAGTAACCTAAGAAGATATTAGTATACGTTATATATAAGTAATACGTATAAACTTACTAAGTAACCTATAACTAAAGTAAGCTTATAGATAGTAGCTACTAAGTCCTTCTACCTAGCTACTATATTCTTCTACTTAGTTACTAAGCTCCTATACTTAGCTAAGATTAGCTCTAAAAATTAAGGCGTAGTAGTAGGAGTTTAGGTAGCTACTCCTATAGGAGTACTACTATAAGTAGTAAGGTAGTAGTAGGATAATAGCTCTAAATTAAAAGTACGCTAGGTATAAGTAAGCTTAATACTAGTAGAGTAGACTATATTATCTATCTTAGTATTAGTAGTATTAGTAATAGTAGTATTAAAAATAATATAGAGCTAGTATATATAGTTTATACGCCTATTAAACTTAATAGGAACTTATTTATATTAGTTATAGAGTAGCTCCTAGAGTATACTAAAAAGAACTTACTATAGAGTAGCTACTATAATTGTTATTAGTATAGTACTTATAATAACAATTATCTAGCTTATTATAGATAACCTTTTAGCTAGTAATATCTTAAACGTAGTATATATATATCTTGTATAGAGTAATACTATTAGTATACCTAGTAAGATTACTCTACTTAAAAGGTATAGTACTACGTATATTACTCTTTTTAATAAACTTAAGGCGTAGATAGTAAACTATAATAATAATTTATTATAATTCTATTATAAGTACTAATTATAAGTTATATATATATTTTAGCTATATAATAATATTAAAGAGATAGAGTAGAATAATTATAAAATTTTTATTATTACTATATAGACTATACTAGTTACTAGGAGATCTAGCTCCTACCTATTATTATAATATTATTACTATTATTAGTAAGGTATAATCTTTTACTTATTATTAAGTAAATAGAAGAAATACGCGTAAGTAAAATAATAATAAAACGCGCCTAATATATATAAACGTTATAAGAAAAATATAAATACTTTTTTTCTTCTTTTTTTATAAAGGTTTTAGGGTTTTTATTAAGGTTATAACTTAAAGAGCTAGTAAGGACCTTAGCTAGAGGAGGAGGCTCTATAATAAGGGTCTTAGTAGAGATACCTAGAATTATAGAGATCTTAAGATCTTTAGTACTCTAGGACTTCTAGGGCCTTAACTATACTAATATCTATAGTACTAGACTAGGGTAGAGCTAATACGCTATACTAGTATATAAAAGGCCTCCTACTTATAGAAAGAGTCTAGTAAGTATTATTTACCTTTTTAATAAAGACCTTTACTTAAATATATATTATTTCTTTACTATCTCCTATAGCCTATAGTAAGTACTATTACCTTCTAGCTACTCTTTTATAAGTTTAAAATATATTTAGAAGAAAGCTTAGGCCTAGATAACTAGAAAAGTATTAAGATATAATAGCTTTTTAGTAGCTATAATTATTTTAAGTAAAGATTAAGCCTTATATTTAGAGACGTAGATATAAAAGGAGTAGTAAAGGCTAAACTCTAAAGGCTAAAGTAGACTAGGTCTATAGCCTACTATACTTTAGAGTTTAAGTAACTTGTAGTAAAGTTAAACTAGGGTAATAAAGCCTTAAGAGACTAATATTATAAAGGTTTTAAACTATTACTCTAATAGGCTCTTATTCTAATAGATATACTAGAAATACTCTAGGAACTAATATAGCTTACTATTAAGATTAATAACTAATTATATATATTTAATAAAAATAAACTACCTAGTATAGTAAATACGTAAAACTAACTATACTACTAAAACTAACCTAAGAAAGACCTATATAGTCTTAAACTAATATAATTAAGTATAATATATAAGTATACTAACTAGAATAAATAAATAGACTATAATAAGTAAAAGCTTAGGGACGTAAAGGTATATTTTAAATATAGGTAACTAAGATATTTTATAAAGAACTACCTATTTAAAGCCCTAAATAATAGAGGATTAAAAAAGAAATAAGTAGTAGTAACTAAGGAAATTAAAAAAGCCTTAGAACTAGTAAAGCTAGCTAGAATAAGTAAATATATAAAGAAATACTAGACTAAGTACTATAATAATTACTACAAAGAGTATAGTAACGCTAAGGTAAGTACTAGATACTAGCTAGAAAAGGTATAATTAGTAGTAACTTAGAAAAAGTCTACTAAAGAATTAGCCTTAGAAGACTTACCTATAGATACAAGGTCTAGTAAAGTTATACCTAAGTAATAATATATTTTCCTAGAAACGCCTAATATTATTATTAAGGATAAGTATAAAAACCTTAAAGTCTTAGATATACTTATTATAAGTAATAAGGAGGTTGTATAGCTATTAAGATACTATAATAAAATAGTAGAAGAACTAACCCTAATATAATACTAGAAGGTTAACTCTACGCTAATATCTAAGAATAGCTAGCTAAGAAACGCTAAATATACTAAATACTAATAGTTAGATTAGATATATTACCTTATAGAAGACTATAAATACTATAAAATAGATAAATAGTTAACTAAAAATTAGTAACTAATTATAAGGGAGTAATCTCTTTTATCTTTAAATTCTACCTATATTAGTAAGTTTATAACTTACTAATATATACTAATATTAGTAAGTTTATACGAACTTACTAATATTAGTATATATTAGTAAGTTTATAACTTACTAATATAGTAAGTATTAGTAAGTTTGTAACTTACTAATATAGTAAGTATTAGTAAGTTTGCAACTTACTAATATAGTAAGTATTAGTAAGTTTACAACTTACTAATACTTGTTAACGTACTAGCTTATTAGTAAGCTACTAGGTATATATACTTAGTACAACCCTAGATAGCTCTTTATCTACTATTTACTCTTTTTTAATTAACTACTTACTACCTCCTTTAAGCTATGCTTGCATAAAGTCTACCTTACACTAATACTCTAGTAGAATAGACTAGGATATATTTATATAGAGCTACTACTAATATAGCCTATAGAATACTACCTAGGAAGATTAGCTACTTACTATATTAACGATAAATACCTAAAATATAAAGAAATAAAAGAACGTATAAGAAAGGTAAAGGTAGAAGAATAGAAATAAGATAGTAAGTAGCTATAGGCTACTAGTTAAACTAACTATAACTCTAGAATCTTTATATATAGATTCTTAGGAGATTAACTAGTTATAGCTATAATAGATAGTAAAGTAATAAGGAATTTTACCTTATAATAATATATAAACATATAATATATCTTAACTAATTAGAAATAGTATAGGTATAATATTATAATAATTAAAGGAAAGCCTTTTAAAAACCTAGTTATAGAAGAGATAAAGTTAGCCTACCTTAGCCTAAAAGGATAGAAGAGACCTATAAAGTATAATATTATAGAGATAGATAGAGGTTAAGATATTATCTTAAGAACTCTATAGCTTAAGTAAGCTAACTTATAGATTAACTAGAAAATAGGAATAGTTATATTCTATAAACCTAGAAAGACTAATAAGTATATAGTATATTTATATATAGTAAACAAAACTCTATAAAGAAAAGTAATTATACCTTCTAAATATAATAATCTATAAAAGGTTTTTACTATACTAGAAGAAACCCTCTTAGAGTACTAACTATAGGACGTAATAATTCTACTAAAACTAGGAATAATACCTAAATATAAACCTATCTATAAGCTAATACTAAAAGAAGATAGGATACTATAAGAGTATATCTAAGATAGTTTTAAGAAGGGATAGATATAACTATTAAACTTACTAGTAGTATACCTACTTATATTTATACTAAAGAAGGATATAGTAGAATACTAACTATATATTAATTACTAATAACTTAATAATATTATAATTAAGAACTAATACCTACTACCTTTAATCTTAAAACTATAAGACTACCTAGTTAATACTTAATAGTTTATAAAGCTAGATATATAAAACGCCTACTATTAGATTAAAATAGCTAAAGGTAAAGAATAGAAAATAGTATTCTAATTAAAGCTTAGACTATATAAATACTTAGTAATACCTTTTAGACTAACTAACGTACTAGAAACTTTCTAGGTATAGATTAACAACGTATTATAGCTATACCTAGACAAGTTTACTATAGTATACCTTAATAATATTCTAATATACTCTAAGATACTAAAAGAATACAAGTAGTATATAAAGACTATCCTAAGGAAGTTAATATAAGTAAAACTATAACTCTATAAGAAAAAGTATAAATTCTATATATAAAAAACTATATACCTAAGATATATAATTATACTAGGATATTTAGGAGTAGAACTTATAAAGATATAGGAAATACTTACTTAGAAGGACCCTAAGATACTAGTATAACTATAGTCCTTTATAGGATTTTATAACTTCTATTAAAAGTTTATCTTAGATTAGATAAATATTACTAGCCCCCTTTATAGACTTATAAAGAAGGACGTCCTATTTATATAAATAAAATAAGAAAAGGAAGCTTTCTAAAAGATAAAGGTAGAATTTATAAAGGAACTAGTACTAAAGATTTATATACTAAAGAAATAACTAAGAGTAGAAATAAACGCCTTAAATAGTATAATATTAAGAGTACTACTCTAAGAAGATAATAATAGATACCTCTACCTAGTATACTATTATATATAAATAATAATACTTATAGAAAGAAACTATAATATCTATAATAAAGAACTACTTATAATTATAGTATATTTTAAAGAATAAAGAGTATACCTCTAAGGAGCTAAATACTCTATAGTAGTCTATACTAACTATAAGAACCTTACTAGATTTATACTTAATAAAGAGCTAACCTTATAATAATACTAATAGTTATAGAT
>JALNQA010000297.1:0-10964 GCA_028456235.1 Ophiosphaerella narmari | reverse complement strand
CCTTTACTTTTCTATTCTTTACCTTACTTTATACTATAACTTTTTATACTATAACTACTTATCTATACTTTTATACTCTTATCCTACCTATTTATACTTCTAATAAGTAAAGTTTATACTAGTATACTATACTAAAATGTCTATAATCTCTAGTAATACAATAGATAGTATTTATACTAAAGTAGAAGATATAGGCTTTAATTTAAGTTATAATATACTGTTATAAGGAGGAAGGTAGCCTAACTTATTTATTTTACGATCGAAATAATTAAGTACTAAGAAGTAGGAGTATAATAGAACGTAAATAGGTTTAAGTCTAAATTATCTAAAGTAAAATCTCTATCTCCTAAAGTTCTTCTTACTTAAACTATCCTTATCTACAACTTATCCCTACATCTACTATACCTTAAGTAGAATAGTACAAGGTAGTACCTCGTATACTAGTATAAACTACTTATACTTAAGAGCTTAGCCCTATTAAGCGACCTCTCCTTTTTTAAGATAGACGAAATCCCTAAACTCTAAGAACCCTACAATTCTAAACATTACTACGCCCTTCTCCCTTGTTATTTTCTACTAGGTTCCTTATCTTCTAAGTCCTATTAATATTACTATTCTATATTCCTTGTAGAGCAACGAAGGCCCTAAAATATAGTAACTCCTAGGTTCTATAATAATAAGGATCCTCAACGCTAAGTTTATTACTACTACTAACTACCCTAATTATTTAAGGAGCCTAAACGTAAAGGTAGATAGACTATAGATATTATACTACCTCGATAAGTTACTAGAAGCTAATATAATACTAGAGGCAGCTAATACTAACGTGCTAGATAAGGTAGTCCTCTAAACTATCCTAGCTTATTTTACTAATAGTACTTAGGAACTAATTACTTAAAAGGTGTCGACTAAGATCGTACACGTTAAACAGGCTAGCTAGGGCTAGGTATTAGAGAGTTAAGAGCTTCTAATGTACGAGATCTACGATAAGGCAACCCTCTAATAGTAGGAAGTGCTTAGGAAACTATTAGAGATCGCGTTAGTAATAGTCTAGCTAATAGTATTTGTACTTAGGGTATCTTACCCTTATTTATTACTTTCTTTACTACCTTTTCTTTACTAGAGAGTCCCTATTCTTAAAATAGCCTATCTAACGCTATTTACTACTCTACTTACCTATTAAAGTCCTACTATTTTCTAGTTCTCTCTAGGTGTTTTCCTTAGTTAGAGAAGTACAATTAGTTAGGAATTCTAGCAGCGTTATTAGGTCTATAAGCTTGTATTTCTTCTTTAATAACTATAGGCTATAAATCCTTTACCTAATAAATACTTACTATTCTATTCTAGTCTAACTATCTTAGTAAACTACTTAAGTTACTAGCAAAATAGTCCCTTAACTTGCGCTATACTAAAGGAGAGTCCTAGTAAACTTAGTATATAATTACTTTAGAGATCTAGGAGTCTAAACTATATAGTATATCTATAGGGAAGGGCTAGCTTATTCCTCTATACTTGTTTAGATATCTAGAAGGAGTATAGGGACCTAGAGTAAGCGCATTATAAGCTACTATAAGTTCCTTATACGTACCTATTTTAGGCTTTTCTATTATCTTTATATTATCTTAAACCTCTATATACTATAGGAGTATTGTATAATAATCTTATATTGTAGTAGCTACTTTAATAAGTAGGTATACTACTTTAAAGTATTGTACTCTACTATATTACTATATTAAAGGTCTAATAGAGATAAAGAAGGTACTAGATACTATAATAAGGTTAGTATATATATTATATAGGGCACTAATAGAGTCTATAAACTTATCTACTATTTACTTCTAGTTACCTAGAGTCTATCTTTAGAAGTAGTCTATCTAGTCTCTAAACTTAATTACTTTATCTTGCTATAGTATTACAACGTTGTTATAGCTTATAAACTATAGATAATACTTTGTAATAGTAGCTTCTCTTTTTAACTATATAGCCTTAGCGCTATATAGTACTATTATGTATCCTAGCGTTGTTAGTATCTAAGGAATACTATATTAGGGCTCTCTTTCTAGTATTTAATTGCTATAGTTAGGCTAGATTAATAGTACTAGTTGCAATATATTAGTAGAGGAAACTTAAAAGGTAGTAGGTATAAAGCTTATCTCTTAGGAGTTAATTAAGGGTACTAGCAAAGATAAGCAAGACAATAGGTGTAGTTAAGAAGATAATTATAGAAAATAAGGTAGGTAATAAGAAGCTTTTGTTTTCGCTTGTTTAGGTAATCTAGTAAGCTCTTAGGCTCGTTTATTACGCGTTTAAGACGCGCCTCCTATTTACTATTATTTTCTTAGGTAAGTTAAGATACTTCTACTTTAGCCTTTAACCTATATATAAGCTTCCTAATTTAGAAGTATCTTATAGAAAGCTAATAGATTCTAAGTTAACCTAGAATCTATTAATTAGTTAAAATTGCGCGCTAGCCTACTAATTAGCCTATACCCCTACTACTAGCTCTACTAGCTCTATTTAACAGGAACTTTAAAACTCTAAGAATTTTTACCTAATATACGAAAACAATACGCACGTAAGTAAACTTACTCTTCTTAGTAAGAAAATTTTACTAGTATATAATAAATAAAATATTATAAATATCTAATAATAGCTAGTAGAAGTTTGTAAGTCTTTAGATAAGATTATAACCTAAATTATTATATATAGGACTTGCAAAAATTTGCAATACTAGAAAGATAATTATAGTAAAACTAAGAAGACTTTAGATAAAAGAAAGATAATATAATAACTAGAGAAAGATAATATAACAACTAGAGAAAGATAATATAACAACTAGAGAAAGATAATATAACAACTAGAGAACCTTGTAGACTATAGAGCTACCTACCTATACTTTTAATACTAACTATCCCTAGTTAGTCTTACCTTATAATACTACTAGCATTATTATTGTACTCTATTCCTTAGAGGACTAGATTTACTCCTCCTTGTCTATGTCCTCGTCTATATCCTAGTCTAAGTTATTGTATACAATATATTCTACTCTTTCCTAGCTTCCTATCGTTTTAGCTTAGACTTTAATAGTCTATATAGGTTAGTACTCTAGTATTTTATAGAATACTAGCTACTTGTCTACTAGCTAACAAGTATATATATTCTAGGACTAGCAAGCTTGTACTTCCTTAAGCTATCCTACTCGTAGATATTTAAGTTTGTCTTCTTCTTATAGTAGATTACAAAACTTATATTAATTATTCTATATCTCTAGGTTCTAAAGCTTTACCTTCCTACGTTCCTCTTTATAGATATTACTTAGCTTTCTTTAGATAAATAGCTTTAGCTTCTATCCTAGCGTAGTATAAGTAAACTTCTTTCTATCTAGGTCCTCTAGCTAGTAAGTTCTCCTTTCTTACCTTACTATATATATTCTATATAGGCTAAGCTATTACTAGTCAAGCTTTTAGTCTCTTAATATGTCTACTTCTTAGAGGGAGTCCTATAGTAGTACTAGGTCTCCTTCCTTTAGTTTACCCCTATTAACTTCTTTTATATTATCTTAATACTCTTTCTTATAAAGCTTTAAGCGTTAGATATTAGTAACTATATCTTTTAGGAACTAATTTTAAAGGTCGATTTGTATAGCTCTTACTACAAGTAGCTATTTCCTTGTCTAAACTTCTTTAAATAGTAGGGTTTACTATGTAGGTAATGCTAATTCTATTAGTAATATAGGGTTTTGTCCTATAATTAATTAATATAGTAAGTAGCCTAAGGATTCCTAGATAGAGATTTAGTCTACTAATAGTATAGTTAGTAAGTTATTAACCTATTTTCCTATACATTTTACTAATATATTAACTATAGGCTTATATCCTCCTTTAATCTTACCTATTACTTATAGGTTCTATACTAATACTTAAATTCTTTAGATGTAATAAATAATTACTAGCTATATTACAACCTTCTTAAAGTCTAGTCCCCTATCTACTACTAGCTTCTTAGTTATACTCTATCTATATATAATTTCTTTATAGATAAACTTTGTAATAGTTTTAGACCTATTGTTAGATAGTACTCTAGCCTCTAGCTACCTACTTAAATATTCTCTAGTAATAACTAGATACTTTTTACCTTAGTACTTAGGTATATATACTACATTAATTATAATACATTCCTATAGGGTAAATATATATATATTTATTAGTATATCGACCTACCTTTTTACGCTTCTCTTCTAGTATTCTTTATAGGTAGTAAGTTTCCTCTAGACATGTTTATATATATTCTCCTACTAATATCTCTAGGCTAGTATACTATAGACCCTATTTACTCCCTAGTATCTAATTTAATAATGTATATCCTATATTATAGAAGCTTATATATCTAGATTATCTACTACTCTTTAGATAGCTATATTCCTTAAGGTCTTTTAAAATAGGTAACTATTACGAGAGAAGAAGTTTAATACTTTCTTCTTCTATCCTCTTCTTTCTTTTGTAGAGAGCCTCTTTAGTATATATCCCTACGTTAGGAATTTAGCTATTTCTTAAGATTCTTTTAAATACTCTAGTACTAGTAGATAGTTTTCTACTTATAAGTTTTAAAGTCTCCTACTTTTATTAGTAGTTATTATATTATAGAAAAGTTTATCTATAAATTCTTTAATGTTCTCTTCTAGCTTATCTAGGGGTTCCTATCCTTCTAGCTTTAGGTATCTTAACAAAGCGTTAGGAACTATATTCTTCTTCTTTAGGATATGCTTAATCTTAAAGTCCTAGGTAAGTATAGCACCTAGCTATTGATTTATAACTAACCTAGAGACCTCTACTAATAATCGATTAAGTTATACTATAAGAGTAGCTACATCTATTTTAATAATAAATTGCTAGCCGTAGATCTATACTTAAAACTTCTTAATTGCCTAGAGTACTACTTTATACTCTAGCTTTATAGAGTATAGGTTACTTTTATTCTTTAACTACAATGTACTTTTAAATCTATATATTTGTTGCTTCCTATTATATCCTACTTATTCTAGAATTGCTCTACTTCCCTCTTTACTAGCGTTGACTCTAATTATTATAGGTCCTCTACGCACGTAGTCTATAGGTATAAGGGCTAGAGTAGACGTAATTACAATTTTTAGTTTGTCTATAGCTTCCTATTAAGCTAGTCCCTATTTCTATTTAACGTCTTTCTTTAAGAGGTAAAACAATAGTTTTACAACTATTATAAAATAGAAGATCTATAGATAGTAGTATATATATATACTAATAAACTATCTTACTTCTTTTGTATATCTATATAGTAGCTAGTTTTAAATCTTTTTAACTTTTAGGTCCTATAGATATTAGCTATCTATAGCAACGTTATACCTAACTACTATAAGTCTTTCTATTCCCTAATATAACTTCTTACTAGAGATAGTTACTCTAGCTCGTTTAATATCTACTAATACTTAGTCTAGCTAGACTATGTACTCTAGCACATACTTTCTTACTCTAGGTATAACTTCTTAACCTCTATAGTTATCCTTTAGTCCTCTATAAGTAATATCGTTAATAAAAGGTATTGTATATAGCTAATAGTCTCTTAGGACTTTGCTATTTATACGCTAGAAGGCTACTATAGAGTTAGTAGTACCCTATAGTAATATATACTATTATAGTAGACTAATTAGTATTTAGATAGTAGTTATATCTTAGCTATTTTTATATAGCGTTATCTAGTCGTAACTAAAGAAGTAGTCTATTAATAATACTATCTTGTATCCTACAAACCTTTCTAAGAATTTATCTACTATTAGAGCTAAATTTGCGTCCCTATATATTACTTTATTTAGATATTAAGTATTATTAATAAGCTAGTATTTCTTATCCTTCTTAGCTACTAAATGCTATAGGTTCCTATATTAACTATTACATCGCTCTATTGCTCCCTAGGCTAATTAGTTGTTAAATATTTTTACTATAGTCTCTTCTAGAGCCTTTAGCACGTAGAAGCCTTTAACTTGCTAGGCTTTATATAGTATTATCTATATCTAGTAAGGTAGAGAGATATCTTTACTAATTTATCTAGACTTAGAGAAGTTAAAAGCTATAGCTCCTTCTCTATTAATTATTATTTCCCTAAAGAGGTATTTTTCCTTCTAAGTAAGTTGTAAACTAAACTTCTATTCTATAAATTGTACTTCTATTAGCCTAGTCCTCTTTAGGAATAATATATATCTTTGTTTAAATAGGTTGTTAAATAGTCCTATATCTAGTAATCTTACGCTAAGCCTTATTAGCTAGTTTTCTATAGCAATCTCTTTCTAATCCTTATAGCTAAAGTTACTAGGTTCTTCTAGTCTTAGGTTATCTATAGGTCTAACCTTGTCTACTACCTTCTTATATAGAGTATAAGTATATATAGGTTCTCTTTTCTCTTCCTATTAAGCTTCTTAGTTAAGTTCGCTTATAATAGTATAGTACTCTTCTTTAAATATTTAGTTTTTATTTACGCTATAGCTTGTAATTTCTTCTCTCTATTATTACTACTTATCCTTATCCTTTTTAAATATCTTAGAGTACTCTCTAAAGCTAGTATTAGTATCTACTTCCTTAAATATAGTAATATACTTTAGTTTAGCTATATTTAATAATCCTATATAATAGCTAATAGTAGGTATAGGCTTTATATTAGAGGAATTGTTTACCTATACTAGTAATCCCTCTTATCTTTTCCTAGCTCTATCTTTGCTATATACTCTAGATATAGAGGTACTAGGTTAGAGGTAATAAAGACTACATTCCTCTTGCTATCTTTAGATAAGATTCTACAAGTTATCCTACTAAATACGTTGTATTATATTACTAAACGAGCTACTATATACTATAGGCCTCTTAATATAGTAGATTTTATAAGGTTTACTACTATTCTAAAGTACGTTGTTATTACTACTTCTCCTATCTATACGTTAATATTCTATATAGTTCCTACAAATAGATTAAGACTACTATTAGTAGTAACTATACCTTCTAGGTAATCTAGGTCTTGTTGTATTTCTTTATATAAAATTCTTAAGGCTCTAACTATACTTAACTATAGTAAGTTTATCTACGCTCTAGTATCTATTAGGTTTTAGACTTTATTCTAACTAAAGTTAGCCTATACTATTAGTAAGTCGTATTATATATACGTTAGCCCTACTATCCTTTCTTTACGGGCAATAGCTTTATAATTAATTCTATTTAGGTCCTCTAGCTATATATTACTATTACTACTTGCTTTATACTTTATTTAGGTATTGTATATAGCGTATATAGTATACTTGTTGTATTTTAGTATTAGTTCTAAGTTTTAGAATATTTTTAGGAATATTTACCTAATAGATTCTAGGTTAACCTAGAATCTATTAATTAGCTAAAATCGTGCGCTAGTCCTATTTAGTACCCTAGCTTTTCTTAGTGCGTTAACTATTAGCGTACTATACCCCTCTCCTATATAGGTTACTATTAGTAAATTTATAGACCTATTTCTTTCTAGAGTCTTAGTAGAACTTATTAGAGCTATTACTTTTCGTCCTATCGTGTCCTTATTTATTAAATTAGAGATAGTTACGCCCCTTACTTCTTGTTTAAGGATAGCTATAGTAATTCTATTAAGGTACGACTATACTAACTTAGCGAGCTCGCTGTCTTCTATACTAGTTAAATCTACTCTCTTCCTCCTTATAACTCTTAGTACTTCTAAAGCTTTAATAGTTTTAATAGTCTTATTACTCTTAAGTCTTTCCTACTATACTAGCTTAACTAGGTTGTTACAATAATCTATAGGGCTTTAGTTACCTTATACCTCTATAATCTAATCTAGTATAATTTTATTATTCTCTTTGTCTTCTTACTAGGTAGATCTAACTACTAGAATAATTTGCCTCTACTTCTCTTTTTCTACTACGCCTTGCTATACTTGTTGTAGAACCTAGTTAACTACGTAATACTTCTTCGGCCTACCTCTTATAGCAGTATTTGTAGTATTTATTTTAGTAGGTAGGCTATTACCTAGTATAATAGAGTACTAATCTACTTTATCTAGTACGAAAGGTTATATATTTTATTTAGCTAGTAGCAAGAGGTAATTCTAGAAGTATTCTATAGATACCTTTAGGTCCTCTTGTTTTAGGATTTAACGACTTTGCTTACTAATATTAGTAGCTCCTAAGGTTGTATTTAAGCTTGTTAGTTAATAGCTCTACTAAGTTTAAAGTTAATAAATTCTAGGTCTAGAATCTATTCCTTAAAATAGCTCTGTTTTTATAGTAGAAGTAGGCTAGTCTATTATATTATCTATAACTTTAAAGAAGTCCTAGATCTTGCCTTTTAGCTAGTTAAGTTAGAATCTTATAGGTATTAGTCTACTAATTTTACTAAGGACCTTATATCTTAGGCTATAGAAGAAAGTTTTCTTCCTAGTATCTATGTCTATATAAAAGCTAACCTATCCTATTCTTATAAGAGCTTAGTATAACTTATAATCTCTTGCCTAGTAGTTTAACTTATTACATATATTACAAGTATTAATATATTTACTTCCTCTTACCTTCTTAATACCTTAATTAAGATCTAACGTTAGAGGTATATTAGAGATATATAAACTATTATTTCTTTGTCCTTAAGCCCCTATAGTTACGCGTAATATAAAATAAGTATAGTTTGTTTGTTGTTTTAAAAGAGGTATAGTTGTAGGATGTATAGTAATTTTGTTAACTTTAGCTAAGCTAATTTTTATATTACCTAGTATATTAATAAGTTCCTATACCTCTAGGTCTACATTGTCTAGTAGCTTCGTAGATTTCTTTTTATCTTTAATTTCTTTAATAACCTCCTTTAAATCTTATATTAAAGGTCTATATCTAATAGTCTTACTTTCTCTAGCTACTTAGTATGTAAGCTTTACATCCTCTATAGTTTTCCTAGTAGTAATATTCCTTATGCCTTCTCTCTATTACTACATTTTCTTAACGTAAAGATAGATCTTATTAAGATAGTAGGTATTCCTCTTTTATCTAATTAGACTATTAGGTATATAAAAAAGGATTTGTTCTTAGTCTCGTACTAGGAGACCTTTAAAGAAGTAGTAGCCTACCTTATTCTTGCTAACTTCTCTAGTAGTAAGGTAGGCGTTACTATATACTATATAACTAGTATAGTATATAGATAGTCTAGGGAAAGTTTGTAATACTTTAGACACGTAGGCTTCTAAGAAGGAGTAAGTACCTATCTACTAGGTTATATCTTTATCTTTCTAGTATTCCTTTATTATGTCTTAAAGCTCATTCTATTAGCTTTCTTTGTAAGGTTTTATTTACTTAATAAATCTCTTAATATATACGTTATAAAAGTCTAGGAGTATATAAAGCCTTTAGACTTTATTATACCTACTATTCTCTACTTAACGATTAAACTTATTAAGAAACTCTATAACTTTAGTCCCGTTAAATACTAAGCTGCGTCTACTAGGTTTTATTTGTATTAGTACCTTATTAGTACTATTACCTACTATTAAGTTAGGCGTACTTGCTCTTTAGCTCGAATTAAGTTCTTTAGGTACTCTAGAGCTCGTAGATTGTTTAGGTACTACTTAAGCTATACTTAATTCTAATAGCTGTCTTCTCTTGTAGTACTCTAGTATATTAGTCTTAATAGGTTTTAACGTTCCTAATACTATTAAAGGTTTTTGCCGTATACTATATGCTATATACTTGTTAGCTACTTCTTTCTAGGTTATACTTTCTTAATTGCGTTGCTAAACAACTAGTAAACCTATGTCCCTAATTAAGTTGCAAGTGCTAAGTACTTAATACTCCTTTCTATCTTCTCTTAATATCCTTCTAGCTTTTTAAAGTTGTATCTTTCTACCCCTACTAATTCTATAATTAAATCTTCTTTTTATTAATAAAGGGTCTTAATAGCTATATTATAGTATAGTTCTAAACTTAATTCTATATAGGCTGTTTTCTATCTACTTAGCTACTTTAGCCTTCTTTAGCTGCTTTAGCCTTCTCTTGTATAAACTTGTACCTAATCTTATATTATTTCTTAAATCTTTAGGGTTAAACTAATGCCCCTTAGTTCTTGCTAATTAGCTCCTCTACAGAGCTCTTATGTATACTACTATTGTTTCTAGTTAATGCTATAATCTTCTTTTAATTTCTTGTTTACTTAATAGATCTTTTATTCCTTTTAAGTCTAGTATAATACTATATTCTTTGTAAGTATATAGGTTTAATTTTTTCCTACCTCTAGGTAGTATATAGCTATTTGTATAGTAAAAGTATATTGTTAGGCCCTATAGACTTTGCTATTTGCACTATTGTAAGGAGGAAGGTAGCCTAACTTATTTATTTTACGATTAAAATAATTAAGTACTAAGAAGTAGGAGTATAATAGAACGTAAATAGGTTTAAGTCTAAATTATCTAAAGTAAAATCTCTATCTCCTAAAGTTCTTCTTACTTAAACTGTCCTTATCTATAACTTATCCCTATATCTACTATGCCTTAAGTAGAATAGTATAAGGTAGTACCTCGTACACTAGCACAATAATAAAGATTTAAAAATAATTATTTGCTAAGAAATAGAGTATAAAACTACTCTAAATACTAAAGATAACTTAAAAAGTATTAAAACGTACTTAGTTAAATATAAATACTCTTTAAAAGATAGTAAAATTAAGAATTTATTTAAGTATATTAATAATATAGAATTAAATACTTCTAATAAATTAGAAGTAATTCCTAATTATAAGTATTTATTTAAAGATCTAGAATCTCCTAAAAACAGTTATCTTTGTTTAGTAGCTAATTGTAATTTTTTAGCTATAAATACTCGAAATATTAGGTTATACTTAGTAAAACATTTAGAAAATAAAGAAATTAATACTAAAAGTAAAGAAATAGAAGAGTTTTATAATAATAGAGTA
>JALNQA010000296.1:0-10989 GCA_028456235.1 Ophiosphaerella narmari | reverse complement strand
TTTAAAGCTTCTATCTAGCTTACTTAATCTAGTTTTAAAGATCTAACTATTTTAGATTAGTAAGGTACTCTAATATCTTTAATTAGTCTATATTAGTTAATTTTAGTAGGAGTATTCCTAGTAGAAGTAATCTAGTAAGTACTAGTTTTAACTTATTATAGTTAATTAGGTCCTACCTATAGGGTCTCCTTTAGTTATAGGGGTATAGTTTATTAGATAATTCTAATTAAGTTATAGCTAGTCCTAATCTAGAGAAAGTAGCTAAGAATACTACTAATCCTTTTCTACTTAAAGAAATAATTGCTTACTCCTAAAGTATCTACGTAAATACTTTAGCTAGCTAATCTATTAACAAGACTAGATAGCTTAGTACTATAGCTATAGTTATATATTAGTATATATTAATTACCTAAGTTAGAGTAATCTTTACTCTAATTACCTCTAGAAAGTTAGTAACTACTAGTTAACCTTTAATTTTAAGAACATTAAAGGCTTAAGCTTTATTATATAGGATCTACTATTTATTAAACTACTTTTCTAGTCTAAGCCTACTATTCTTAGCCTTCTTTAGGTACTCCTAATATTAATATTAAACGAGATAAGTAGTATTATTATTAGTTAGGGCAAGATTATTCTTAAGTTATTAGATTAGAGCCTATAGTATTATTTACTTACTTACAAGGTTCTTAAGCCTAGCTAAGGTTAATAGCTCTAGTAGGACTATTCTATTAATCTAGTCTCTTATATTATTAAGCTTTACTATTATTCTTATCTATTTTAACGTAGTAAGCTTATACTTACGTATATCCTTATCTTAATTAGTAATTATATACTTTTAGGTAGCTACTTAAGTATTATACTTAATCTAAGCCTCGACCTAATCCTCCTTCTCTTATTCTAAAGAATTATCGCCTAGTACTAGGACTAGAGATAGTTTTAGAGGTAGCTCTAGGTACTATAGTTCTTGCTTGTTAATTATTAGTACTATTAGTCTATCTAGATTAATTTAATCCTAGATTATTTTATCCCTTGTATAGGATTTAAGTTAGGAGAACTAATTAGGCTAATCTAATCGTCCTTTAAAGATTACTTTACCTATAGTAATCTTTTTATTGTAAGGTATTATAGGATAAAAGGGATATTTTAATTATTCTAGAGCTCTTAGTAATACTAGGTACGTAAGGAGAATTAATACTATAATCTTATAGTACTAGGCTTATAACTATAGAGGATTTAGAAGCTTATAGAACAATTAGTTTTATAAGTAAATTAATTAGATTCCTATATAAAAAAGATTAGATGTCTATCTAAGTTATATACGTTTCTAGGATTAACTAGAAGAGGATCCTCTAGTCTCTAATTACCTTAGTATTACTTTAAGATTATTTAATCTACGTAATTAACTAGTCTAGCTAATTATATCCTACAACAACTAGTCTATCTTATAGTTCTAAAATAAAAGGTAGTAGGTATTAGTTTTTAATTATAATATTATTAAGTTACTAGTAATTAATATATAGTTAGTATTCTACTATATCCTTCTTAGGTATAAATATAAGTAGGTGCGCTACTAGTAAGTTTAATAGTTATATCTATTCTTTCTTAAGGCTATCTTAGATATACTCTTATAGTATCCTATCTTCCTTTAAGGTTAGCTTATAGATAGGTCTATATTTAGGTATTATTCCTAGTTTTAGTAGAATTATTATATCCTATAGTTAATATTCTAGTAGTATTTCTTCTAGTATAGTAAAAACTTCTTATAAGTTATTATATTTAGGAGGTATAGTTATCCTTTTATATTGTATTTCTTTTACTATATATAGATATACTATATATTTATTAGTTTTCCTAGGTTTATAAAATATAACTATTCCTATTTTCTAGTTAATTTATAGGTTAGCTTATTTAAGCTATAAGGTTCCTAAGATAATATCTTATCTTCTATCTATTTCTATAACGTTATATATAATAGGTCCTATCTAGCCTTTTAATTTAAAGTAGGCTATCTTTATTTCTTCTATAACTAGGTTCTTAAAAGCTTTTCTTTTAATTATTATAATATTATAACTATACTATTTCTACTTAGTTAGTATATATTTAATATTTATATATTACTATAAGGTAAAGTTTCTTATTACTCTACTATTTATCTTAGCTATAACTAGTTAATCTTTTAAGAATCTATATATAAAGATTTTAGAGTTATAGTTTATTTATCTAGTAGCTTATAGCTATTTATCTTTTTATTCTTTTACTTTTACCTTTTTTATTTATTCTTTAAGCTCTATATATTCTAGGTATTTATTATTAGAGTAATAGATAACTAATCTTTCTAGGTAGTATTCTATAGGCCTTATTAGTAGTAGCTCTATATAAATATATCCTAGTCTATTCTACTAGGGTATTAGTTACTAATCCTTAGTTAACTATTTACTTATTTTATAGTATTTATAGTCTTCTATAAAGTAGTAAGTCTAATTTAATTATTAGTATTTAGTATATTTAGGGTTCCTTAGCTAACTATTCTTTAATACCTATTTAGGGTTAATCTTCTAGTACTATATTAGGACTAGTTAGTCTACTATTTTATTAGTATACCCTAATAAGCTAGTAACCTCTTTATTTCTTATAATAAACGTATTTAAGGTTTTAAAGTTTTTAAACTTATTTTTAATAATAATATTAGGCGTTTCTAAGAAAATATATTATTACCTAGGTATAACTTTACTAGACCTTATATCTATAGATAAGTTCTCTAGAGCTAATTTCTTAGTAGGCTCCTCTTAAGTTACTACTAATTATACCCTTTCTAGCTAGTATCCTATACTTACTTTTATATTACTATACTCTTTATAGTAGTTATTATAGTACTTAGTCTAGTATTTCTTTATATATTTACTTATTCTAGCTAGCTTTACTAGTTCTAGTATTTCCTTAATTTTTTTAGTTACTACTACTTATTCCCTTTTTAATCTTCTATTATTTAGGGCTTTAAAAAGGTAGTTCCTTACAAAATATCTTAGTTTCTTATAGTTAAAATATACCTTTACATTCCTAAGTCTTTACTTATTAGGGTTTACTTATCTATTTTAGTTAGTGCGCTTATATATAGTACCTAGTTATATAGGTTCTAGGCTATATAAGTCCTTTTTAGGTAGGCTCTAGTAGTATAGCTAGTTTTATATATTTATTATACTAAGTAGTTTATTCCTATTAAATATATATAACTAATTATTAATTTTAATAGTAAGCTAGATTAATCTCTAGAGTATTTTTAGTATATCTATTAAGATAAGAGCCTATTAGAGTAATAGTTTAAAACCCTTATAATACTAGTCTCTTAAGGCTTTATTACCTTAGTTTAACTTTACTATAAGTTATTTAAACTCTAAAGTATAATAAGCTATAAACTTAGTCTACTTTAGCCTTTAGAGTTTAGCCTTTACTACTCTCTTTATATCTATATCTTTAAACGTAAGGCTTAGTCTTTACTTAAAATAGTTGTAGCTACTAAAGAGCTATTATATCTTAATACTTTTCTAGTTATTAGAGCCTAAGCTCTTTTCTAAGTATATTTTAAACTAGTCTATTACCTTTCCTATAAGGTAGGCTATAGTAAAAGATACTTTATAGGTTTTACTTTAAATTTAGCTAGAGTTTAGTATTATATAAATTAATATATTAGCTAAAAATTTTTTAAGTTTAGTTCTAGTACTATTAAACTTCTCTAGTATTTTAAGTTTAAGTAGTTTAGTCTTTATATTATTAATTTACGTAGTAAGCTTATAAATTTACTATACTACGTATTATAAGAGCTCTTAATCTTCTCTTTAGGTCCTAAGGATTTCTTTAATCTAGATATTATTTATTGTAATTATTAGTACGCGTAAAGATTATACCTAGGTTATTATTATTACTATTAACCTTAATAGTTAAAGTATAAGGTAGATTACTAACTATAATAAAGGGCCTTAAGGTTTAGGTATAATAGTAAGTTAGTAACTAAGGGTTAGAGTAATAAGTTAAGCGTTACTAAGGGACTTAAGGTATAATAGGGTTATAGGTATATAAGTAATATTATAGGTCTAGGTAAGACTAGTATTTAAGCTTAACTATATAGCTCTAAGATTGTAAAGCTACCTTTCTATATACTATTCCTTTATCCTAATCTATTAATCTATTCCTTAGATCTAGAGATTATCTTAATCTATTAATCTATTCCTTAGATCTAGAGATTATATTACGTAAGTTAGATTACATATCTAAGTTATAGTCTACTACGTTATCTTATCTATAGTCTAGTAGATCTTCTATATATTTCTAGTCTTCT
Organism: Ophiosphaerella narmari; assembly: GCA_028456235.1. Classification (NCBI taxonomy): domain Eukaryota; kingdom Fungi; phylum Ascomycota; class Dothideomycetes; order Pleosporales; family Phaeosphaeriaceae; genus Ophiosphaerella; species Ophiosphaerella narmari. The sequence goes on along the minus strand of JALNQA010000296.1, from coordinate 6,656 downwards.
AAAGGTTTAATTAGTTCGAGGTCTTATATAAGGTTATAACCTATAATATATACTACTAGTAAGTTTAATAGTTATATCTATCCTTTCTTAAAACTATCTTAGATATATTCTTATAGTATTCTATCTTCTTTTAGAGTTAGCTAATAGATAGATCTATACTTAGGTATTATTTTTAGTTTTAAAGAAATTATTACGTCTTATAGTTAGTATTCTAGTAGTATTTCTTCTAGTATAGTAAAAACTTCTTATAAGTTATTATATTCTAATAGTATAATTACTTTCTTTTATAGGTTTTCTATAATAGTATAAAGGTATACTATATACTTATTAGTTTTCCTTTACTTATAGAAGGTAACTACTTTTATCTTCTAGTTAATCTATAGGTTAGTTTATTTAAGCTATAAGGTTCTTAGAATAATATCTTAGTCTCTATCTATTTATATAATATTATAAGTAATAGGTTCTATTTAGCCTTTTAGTCTAAGGTAAGCTAATTTTATTTCTTCTATAACTAAATTCTTAAAAGCTTTTCCTTTAATTATTATAATATTATATCTATATTACTTTTACTTAGTTAGAATTTATCTAATATTAATATATTATTATAAAGTAAAGTTTTTTATTACTCTACTATCTATTATAGTAGTTACTAGCTAGTTTCCTAGGAATCTATATATAAAGATTCTAGAGTTATATTATATATATCTAGTTACTTATAGCTATTTTTATATCTATAGTTATACTTATTCCTTTTTTATTACTTTCTTAAGTTCCTTATATATTAGGTACTTATTACTAGTATAATAAGCTATTAGTCTACCTAAATAGTATTCTATTAGTAGTAATAATAGTAGTTCTATATAGATATATCCTAGTCTATTCTACTATAGTATAGGTTACTAATCTTTAAATAGCTATTTATCTATCTTATAATATTTATATTCTATAGTAATATAGTATATCTAGTTTAACTAAGAGTATTTAGAGTACTTAGAGTTATTAAGCTAACTATTTTTAGATACTTATTCTAGGTTAATTATCTAATATTATACTATTATTAGGTTAGTAGTTTTATCTTTAAATAACCCCTATAGTTCTATAATTTCTTTATTTCTTACTACTATTATTACTATATCCTCTAGATCTCTATAGTTACTAGTAATAGTTATAGTTAGTATTTCTAGGTAAATATATTATTATCTTAGTATAACTTTACTAGATATTATACCTATAGATAAGTTTTCTAAAGTAAGTCTCTAGGTTAACTCCTTTTAAGTTACTACTAGCCTTACCTTTTCTAGCTAATATCTTATACTTACCTTTATATTACTATACTTTTTATAGTAGTTATTATAGTACTTAGTTTAGTATTTTTTTATATATTTATTTATACTAGCTAGCTTTACTAGTTCTACTACTTCCTTAATTTCTTTAGTAGCTACTACTTATTCCTTTCTTAATCCTCTATTATTTAGAGCTTTAAATAGGTAGTTCCTTATAAAATATCTTAGTTTCTTATAGTTAAAGTATACTTTTATATCCCTAAGCCTTTACTTATCTAGGTCTACCCTTTTATTCTAGTTTATATACTTATAGTATTTATATATACTAGTATAGAGTTACTAGTAAAACTATTATATATAGAATTAGGAGTAGGAAAAAGTATAGGCCTTAGGGCCTATATATATAAATATATATATACTATATACTCTAACTATATATAAAGAATAGAATTAAATACCTTTTACTTACCTACTTTATATACTAGCGTATACCTACCTTTCTATAAAGCCTTTATAGTAGATAAAGCCCTATTAATATATAGGTTATATTTAGTTATATTAGTTCTAGGCTATATAAGTCCTTCTAAAGTTAGTTCTAGTAATATAGTTAGTTTTATAGGTTTATTATATTTAGTATTTTATTTTTATTAAATATATATAGTTAATTATTAATTTTTATAGCTAGCTAGATTAATCTTTAAAGTATTTCTAGTATATCTATTAAGATAAGTACTTATTAAAGTATAGGTTTAAGACCTTTATAATATTAGTTTCTTAAAGCTTTATCTCTCTAGTTTAGCTTTATTATAAGTTACTTAAACTCTAAAGTATAATAGGCTATAGACTTAGTTTACTTTAGCCTTTAGAGTTTAGCTTTTACTACTCTCTTTATATCTATATCTTTAAATATAAAGCTTATTTATTACTTAAAATAATTATAGCTACTAAAAATCTATTATATCTTAATACTTTATTATTCTTTAGAGCCTAAGCTTTTTTCTAGATATATTTTAAACTAGTTTATTACTTATTATAAGATATAATTAACTAGACTAGTTAATTATATAGATTAAATAATCTTAAAGTAATACTAAAGTAATTAGAAACTAGAAGATCTTCTTTTAGTTAATCCTAGAAATATATATAACCTAGATTAATATCTAGTCTTTTTTATATAGGAATCTAATTAATTTACTTATAAAACTAATTATTCTATAAGCTTCTAAATCCTTTATAGTTATAAGCCTAGTACTATAAAATTATAGTATTAATTCTCTCTATATACCTAGTATTACTAAGAGCTCTAAAATAATTAAAATATCCTTTCTATCTTATAATACCCTATAATAAAAAGATTACTATAGGTAAGGTAATTTTTAAAGGATAATTAAATTAGCCTAATTAGTTCTCTTAACTTAAATCCTATATAAAGGATAAAATAATCTAGGATTAAATTAATCTAGATAGACTAATAGTACTAATAATTAATAAGTAAGAACTATAGTACCTAAAGCTACTTCTAAAACTATTTCTTATCTTAGTACTAGGTAATAATCTTTTAGAATAAGAGAAAGAAGATTAGGTTAAGGCTTAAATTAAGTATAATACTTAAGTAGCTACTTAAAAGTATATAATTACTAATTAAGATAAAGATATATATAAGTATAAGCTTACTATATTAAAATAAATAAAAATAATAGTAAAGCTTAATAATATAAGAGACTAGATTAATAGAATAGTTTTACTAGAGCTATTAACTTTAGCTAGGCTTAAAAACTTTATAAGGAAGTAAATAATACTATAAGCTCTAATCTAATAACTTAAGAATAATCTTATACTAACTAATAATAATACTACTTATCTTATTTAATATTAATATTAAGAGTACTTAAAGAAAGCTAAGAATAGTAAGCTTAGACTAAAAAAGTAGTTTAATAAATAGTAGATCCTATATAATAAAGTTTAAGCCTTTAATATTTTTAAAATTAAAGGTTAGCTAGTAGTTACTAACTTTATAGAAGTAATTAGAGTAAAAATTACTTTAACTTAAGTAATTAATATATACTAATATATAACTATAGCTTTAGTACTAAGCTATCTAGTTTTATTAATAGATTAGCTAGCTAAAGTATTTATATAGATACTTTAAAAGTAAGTAATTATTTTTTTAAGTAGAAAAGGATTAGTAGTATTTTTAGCTACTTTCTCTAGATTAGAACTAGCTATAACTTAATTAAGATTATCTAATAAACTATACTCTTATAACTAAAAGAAATCTTATAAGTAAGACTTAATTAACTATAATAAGCTAAAACTAGTACTTACTAGATTACTTCTACTAAGAATACTCTTACTAAAATTAACTAATATAGACTAATTAAAGATATTAGAGTACTTTACTAATCTAAAATAGTTAGATCTTTAAAACTAGATTAAGTAAGCTAGATAGAAGCTTTAAAATACTCCTATTAAAGATAAGTAACTATTTTTAAAATATCTAGGATCTATCTTAGTAGTACTAATTAATCTATTATTATTTAATAATAAGAATAATTAAGGAGTATATAGTACTATAGTAAATACCTATCTTTTATCCTTAAGTATAATTCTTAATAGGAAAGGTACTATTTACTTTATAAATAATTAAGCTTTCTTAGTTCTAAGAATATAGAAGAAAGTAAATCTAAATAAAATAGTAGATATTAGTACCTAATACCTACTAATCTCTAGATTAAAAGATTAGCTACTTAAAAAATAAAGATTTATTACTTAAAGATATTAAAGTAGTAGAAAGTTTCTACTTTAATATTATATTATAAGAATAATTAAAGAAAGCTAGGATCTAGTACTTTAGATTAGATAATATACTATAGTATAAGATAATTAAAAATAACTTAATTATAGCTACTCTAATTTTAAAGTTTAATTTTACTTTTCTTAAATATAATAAAGTTAGATACTACTTTTTTTTCTTCTTAATTATATAATCTATAAGAAAGTCTTAGAAACTATAACTAAGATTAGACTTAGAAGATCTCTAGTATAAATAATCTAGTTACCTTAGTTAATAAGTACTTTATATACTAGTATAAGCTATATAAAATATATAGATTAATAGTATAAAAAGAATTAAATATAAAGATTATTTAATAACTTATATAAGCTAAGTTATCTTAAGAAAACTAAGAGAGTAATTACTAAGACTATTTTATAGGATCTCCTAGGATCTCTTTAATATACCTACTAGATAATTAAATAAGTACTAGTTTCTACTAATTAAAAAAGACTTTAGTAAAAAGATTTATAGTTATAACTTAAATTAGAAGTTACTTATAAAGATAATAAAAGTAATCTACTAGTTTATAGAGTAAGTAGAAAAGAAATATTAGCTTATAATTATAGAGATCTATTAAGATAATAATATAGCTACTCTTTTATAGAGAGGTAGATTAAAATATAAAGATTAGGTAGAGAAAAAAAAGATTAAAATAGTTACTCCTCTACTATATACTTATTAACTAAATAGATTAGTAAAGTAAGTAAGATAAAAGATTTTAATAAAAGTAATTAAGATACGTATAAGTATAAACTTACTAGTAATCCTCTAGCTTATAATCTTTAATATAGTAGTATATTTATATAAAATATACCTATTAGTAATTTATAGTTTTTAATCCCTAAATAAAGTTCTAGATAGCTAGTTTAGGTAATACTTTTAATAGAATAAGCTAGCTATAATCTAATATAAAATAGTAGATTTTTACTTAGATTAGAGTAAAATATATACCTATAGCTACTATATATATCTTATAATTAAGGATTATATAGCTAGGTAGTATAAAAGAGATTTTAAAGTAAATCTAAGAGAGTATATTAGATATTTAATTTAATAAAGTAATTATAATAAGAGATATAATATTTAATAAATTTTTATTCTATAAAGAAAAGATTAAAGATAAAATACTAAAGTATTAAGTAATTAAACTTATTAAAATCTTAAATAATAATAAAGTTATTAATCTAAGAGAAGATATTAATATACTTTTCTCTAAAGAGTAATTAATAAACTAAGAAATTATAATAACTACTAAGTAAAAACTTAGGAGTAAGTTACTTATATAACTTAAAAGTAAGTAAGGCCTAGTAAGTAATTAAGTACTTAATATAAGGTAGAATACTTAACTAGATAAAAGGCTTTAGGGTCTAGGTCTAGTAGTAATTTAATAACTAAGGATTAGGTAATAGCTAAGTATTACTAAGAAACTTAAAGTATAATAGAGTTATAAGTATATAAGTAAGGCTAGAAGTTTATAGTAAGACTTAAGCTTAACTATAAGGCTTTAAAGGCTAAGAAGCCTTCTACCTATATACTATAGTTTTAATAGTAACTTTATACTTTATCTTTTACTAAGTACTATAAAGTACTAAGTTAACTTTATACTTTATCCTTTACTAAGTATTATAAAGTACTAAGTTAGCTTTATACTTTATCTTTTACTAAGTATTATAAAGTACTTATTTAGTCTCTTCTTATAACTTCTCTATATATCTATATTATAGTTAGCTATATTATTTTATCTTTAGTTTAAGTAACTTTTATAGTTATACTAGTCTTCTAATAGTTTAATTAGCTCTAGGTTCTATATAGAGTTAATACCTATAATACTTAAGATAATAGATTTTATATAAAATATAAGTAAAGCTAGTAAGTATCTAAGAATTTATATAGAGTAGAGTAATTAAATTAGTCTTATAACCTTAGAAGTAACTCTTAAACTAGAAGTTATAAGAATAGGTAATTAAAGCTATTATATAAAAACTAATAGCTAATAGGAAGTATACTAACTTAGAAGAGCTAGCCTATTAAGTTCTAGTAATTAGATAGGATTACTAGGGTTAAAGCTAAAGTACCTAACTAAACTTACTACTTAAACTAGACTTAAAGACTCTATTACTCTAGATAAAGTAAGTTATTTTTAGGCTTAATAAAGAGTAATAAATCTACTTATAAGATTACTAACTCTAACTACTTAAAGATTAAGTAGAAGGTAGTAAAAACTTATACTTAAAATTAATAGGTATATAAGTATATATATACTATTAAGAAGATAAAAAAATAAAGATTATAATAATTAAATAGAGAGTAGTACTAAACCTAGTAGTATAAATATATTAATTATAAATCTTAATAATTATAATCTATAGATTAACTTTTACTATATATATATTCCTAGAGTAAATAGAGCCTAGAATAATTATTAAAGCTATAAGATATTAAACTTAATAGTTATATTAGTATAAGGTAGACTTTACGCAAGCATAGCTTAAAGGAGGTAGTAAGTAGTTAATTAAAAAAGAGTAAATAGTAGATAA
>JALNQA010000295.1:0-11114 GCA_028456235.1 Ophiosphaerella narmari | reverse complement strand
GCCAGCAAACCAGTGGAATCTCGATGCATCCAGACTCAGCTGAGGTGGGCGCCGACCCGCGCACCAGCTCATCCCTTGCAGAGGCACAAAGGACTCAAAGGCCCAACCCTTACATGAGCTCAACGCCAGCTGAGGCATCGCCCTGACTGAGGCTCGCCCTGACCGAGGCCTCGCCATCGCCGAGGTATTAGCAGCTGATAGAGCTGAGGATATATAGAGGAGTGCGATGGCAGATAGAAGCAACGGAAGAACAGAGCAATCAATACAATCAATTTTACACTGATCAAACTCAAGTCTACATGGGCGTTACTCAAAAGCCTTTTTTGCAATCTCCATTTACTCAATTTTGATTACATAAATCCATCTTATCAATCCTTTCAAAAACCCCCTTTTATCTGACAATTGTAGGTAGGGCTGCCGGCTTCAATCCTTTGATCCTTTAATCCTTTGATCCTTTAAACGTGCGTGTGCAAGTACAATCTAGAGTCTTGTTTGGCTGCGCGCTTTTGGCCTGTGGCTGTTTGCCCTGAAATATTGGTGGCGCGTAGGTGGAGCCAGGCGGGCAGGCGTTGCGCTGGCTACCCGGTCGCTGCTGAGCGCGGGTGGGGCGTCGCGCCGGCTTGTACCCCGCCAGCTTCTATCCCACCAGCTTCTATCCCGCCAGCCTCTATCCCGCCAGTTTCTATCCCGCCGGCTTCTATCCCTGTTGTTGTTGTTTTTCGCCCTTTTTATTGGGTTTGCATCGTGTTGGGCTTGGTGGTGGTGCGTGCTTTGGTGGTGCGCGCTTTGGCGGTGCGCGCTTTGGCGGTGCGCGCTTTGCGATTTGGTGGCGGTGCGCGATTTGGCAGTGCGCGCTTTAGTAGGTCGCGCTGGCTTCTACTCTACCTGTGTGTGCCTGCGCAACTACATTGTAGCCAATCCAGAGTCCTGTTGTTGTTGTTGTTGTTGTTGTTTTTTGGCTTGCATCGTGTTGGGCTTGGCTGCTGCGGGCGTCGTGCTGCTGCGGGCGGGACCAATCCCGACATTTATTGCGTGTGCACGGTTTAGAGTCAGTGGTACAAGAACATAAATAGACGTGATAAATGGACGTGATAAATGGACGTGATAAATGGACGTGATAAATAGACGTGATAAAAGATTGATCGATATAGTTGACTGACCTAACAGATTGCTCGTGTTGACGAGTCGATGGAACTGGCTGAGTGCCGAGTTTGATGGAACTGACTGAGTGCCGAGTTGCATCGCCATCTGCATCGCTATTAACGTTACCCATCAACGTCACCTTATCAACGTCATCTCGTCAACGCCATCTCATCAACGTCACCTCATTGATGGAGGCTCGAGCTAACGAGTTTGATAGAACTGGCTGAGTGCTCTAACTAGCGTGAGGAGGTGCCGTTAAATCGACGAACCAGTAAGCTCGAGATGAAGACAACAAATCGGAGCAATGTTCTCCAATCGATTAATCTTGCCTCCTACACCTACGATTTTTGTTTGAGTAATAGGCCTCAGTTCAGCTCGTCAATCATTCTAGAAACAATAGGTAGTGGAGAGTTTATTGCTGAACAACAATCGGAGGTTTCTTATCTCGATCTCTTCGCAGCTAGTAATCACTTGTTGAATATTCAAAACAATTCCACAGTCAAACTAAAGCGTATAAGAAGATTCGCCGTATGTATGCTTCTGCAAACTTTGAAAAAATCTAGCTTGTTCCCATTGCAGGTCACCTTGCCAATTATCTGCTAGAAGTACTATGTACGCTAGACGGTACTTTGTCTTGGATTTACCGTAGTACTAATACAGGTCGGGACTAAGAAGAACGGGATTGACATTGTATTTCTCGACTGCAAGCTCAAGCTAGTCTTTATTTTTGAAAATGCTTCTCTAAAGTAAAAAATGAGCTTTTTGGTTTCTTGTACGCTTGAAATGAAATAAATTAGCTGCACTTTGAGCAGAGAAAGCTAGAAGGTATAACGTGATTTGATCCTAAATTTCTTATACTATGATGGCAATGTGTTTGTGTTTGCTATTGCTAGCTTAAGTTACCTGGTTTCTCAAGCGTCTAATTTATAACGTATGGTTCTAGAGGGAGCCTTGAACGGGACCAATTCATCCGCGCCGTGCCCAAATTAGTTCCAACGCTGCATAGATATTTATAGTTTGACTCGGCATCAACTGCCAACTAATTAGCCACGAATGAAGCCAAGATCTCATCATGACATCTTAATTCCGCTACTATCATACCAATAGCGGGTAACGGTACGGTACTTCTAAGAACAAAAACTCCATTTGATTCCCCACCACGCCCTGCTCCAACTCTACAGGGGTAGCAACAGAAAGAGGCAGAATACGCAGCTACCTACCGCAGAATATCTGTGCGTAAGTGCTGATTGGCCAGCACTTACGCCAATGCTTGGCGCTTCCCCAGGTACATTATGGCTCTGCGCCCCAGAGCCATCCTTCACAACACCATGTCCCGCCCTGATCTCCCTGGAATTCTGGAGCTCGCCAAATTGTTACGTTCTCGTGTTAATAAAATAGTTTCCGAATTAGAGACTGCTGTTACCCTAGGGCTTGCTACGTCTCAGCTTCTAACAAATGCGAGCGTACGACCGAAGCCTAGACGCTATACAAACCAAAACCACCAAGCTCAAGGCCAAAACCACGACGAATTATATGCAATCCTTTCAAATCTCGAGCTCGAAGCGAAGAGCATTGCAGCCGAAGTAGTGAGGTTGAAGAGCAACTTCAGGCCAGGCAGAGATGAGCTCTCGCGACAAGAAGCCGGCTTGTCCGCTCGGAGCGCTTCGCACACGAACGAGGTAGAGGCCGTTACAAGGGAATCAGCTACCGAAAACGGATCCGACACTGCGGCCGTCACCAAGGAACTAGCCGCCGAAAACGGATCCGAGGCCGCGGCCGTTACATCGCTTTCTGGTGCTGAGAAACCCCTAACAGCAACGCCCGAGGAACACAACCATCGACGCCAACTCAAAGACGCCAAGACCTTACAATTCCAATGCAAGGCTGCCGATCTGGGAGAGAACATGGTCCGCACTATCGAGAAAGCAATGGAGGCTCTAGGCACGGGGAACGTAAACGAGTATGGCTATTTGCTCTTGAATGTGAAGTCGCTGCCCATAGGAGACTGGGCTGAAGTGTCGCAACACGCCGCAAAGCCGCGGGAAGACGAGATTTTGGGGTTCCAATATGGTAGAGGGGGTAATGGCTTTGCAAACTCGTTCTGTATGCGGCCAAAAGGGGGTTTCGTCTTTCCAGACTTCTCCGGATCGGAGCCGCATTCATACCACGACAATCCTGAGCAAGATTTCCAGGACACGATTCATAGTCCTCCTAAGTGCCATTTAGGCTACTATGTCGGCACTCCGATCTACGATCACGACTGTACCCGGCTCGTACATCCTGGGCCCAAGTTAGCAAAGCGAGGCGAAGGCAACCTTCCTGGCATCAACACCCCTTATTGGTATATCAGCACCTGCCATGGCACGCCTGCCAATTTGCATATTGAAGATGGCGGAACAGGGTCCGTTAACTTGCTGCTCGTAGGTGCCCCGAAAGACTGGCTTCTAGTCCACCCGGGCAGCACATCCAAACTGGAATCGTGTCTGCGAAAAGAGTTCCCACAGCACAAATCTTGTACCCAGTTTGCTCGTCACCTCAATCTTTTACTCGGTCCAAGCTGGCTACGCGATAGGGGAATCGAGTACTCTATTGTCAGACAACATCCCGGTGAGATGATAGTCACATTGAGCAATACATACCACCAGGTGAAGAACTGTGGGAAGAATTTTGCAGTGGCCATCAACTTCGAGTTTGGACAGGAGTCGGATGAGCCGGGCATGCCAACAGGCTACACGTGGTGCGACAAGTCCTGTGGTCCGAATGTGGTGACCGAGAAGGACTTTCAAATTTCATCGAGCAATGGGAAAGCTTCAATATTACCAACCCGGCACCGTGCTCGGCGTCACCCACCGAAAGTGGTACCTATCGAGGTATCGGACGACTCAACCGGGGCCGACGACGATGAGGTCGCGCCTATTACGTATTTACCACTAACAGACCCGGATCCCGTAAAGGATATCAACGGGATGATCGCCTTTTCATTAGAAAACAAGGTTCCTCCTGGTCTCTTAGGTTGTGCAACTGTCGAAGGGTTAGAGAAGTTGCTTGGAACTTTTCTCCCCGGTCAATGGATAAGTGATACTCTCGCGCGCGAGCTTCTACGGATTTGCTGTGGCACCGAGTTCAGAATTGTTGAATCTCTCGAGCTTGAATTAAGCACGCCATCAATGGACACGTTCAAGGACCTGGAGTACGAAAACGGACTCGTCTTTCCCTTCCACGTCAACTACTCCAACCAAGCTTCGCCTAAAGCTAAGAAGAACCACTGGGTGCTTCGTATCTTCGATCGGCGTTCCATGCAGTTTGTCTCTTTCGGCGTGGACACAGGTCTTGCAGCGGGCTGGGCTTTAACCCTAGAAAAGAGTATAAATGGTGGCTCTAACACAAGGTGCAAGGTTCAGTATGACGCTAAGCAGGTACGTTTACTTCTTTAGAGCTCGTACTGGGCTGATCGAAACAGTTTCCCAACAATCATGATGGCGCATCTTGCGCTCTTGTATGTTGCCTAGCGCTCGAGAAGTACGTAGGACTCTACCCTATCAATTGCGAACCCCCTAGCCTCCGCAGCTACTATCTTCGCAAACTGCTTACTGCTGTTGTCTTCACGAATCACCACAAAGACCTTACTGGCGAGTCTTCTAAAGTCCTAGTACGGTGCAATCCAAGTCTGTTGCCAGATGGATTACACGATGAGGAAGCACCCTCGTCAGCTACAATTAGCGAAATAGATGCGTTGGCACAAGACCTAAAAGGCCTCCCCCATGATAAACGAGCTCCCATCGAGAACGCGCTGGGAGATGAAGAGGGCCAATTGTCGCTGGAAGACAGGGCGCGAATCGTTCAGATGATTATGGAATGCTCCAGCCGTACCTTCAAGCATATTGCGTCGCTCGACCAATCAGCAGAACCGGCTAAGGACGAAAAACAGACCATAGTGAGTCTTTTGGAGACACTTGAGCGGATCAAGAACGGTCTTTGTTTGCCAGTAGCTGAACAGCGGACAACCTATATACGGTTCGCCAAGATGTTCGAGGAGGGAGTAAAGCAGGAGCGGCAAGCGATGAAGAAGGACCGAGATATGCGGAAGCGAGCGCCGGACGGGCGCAAACGAAAAAGATTGACAGCCGAGACTAGAGTTTTGAACCGGTTTAGCAACGCGGGATCGACTGAGCTATCGAGGCAGTTAAGGAGTCGCCTATTGGCGTACATCAAAATCGGCAACAATTTGGACTACCTATCCTCGGAGTTAGGCCTACCGGTACTGCTTACGTTTCCTGCGGGCACAGTGGATCCCAGCGAATTTTGTCTCCGCTTCGAGTCGGCAAGGAAGAGGTTTGCGAGCCTTGGAAAACGCATTATCTCTGACACGTACGTATTACTGCCTTGATGTCTTGTTATAGCCTAACCATATACAGATACCATGACTTAGAAAGTGGGAGTGAAAAGACAAAGTTCTTTATAAGGTGGTATCGCGTTCTTAGGCCGGAGCTTATAGAGACCAACGCACTCGACTGTCGGGTTCCGCAGTTAACCAACCACACAGTGAACACGCAGGTCCAAGCCGTCTACAAGGCCACCGAAAGGTCTTGTGAAGAATCTACTGCGATGAGAGAGGGAAAGAAATCCAGAGTTTGAAGTTTTGTAATTAGGCGACTTGGTCCGCATTTTTGGCTGGCCATAATCAATTGAGCCATGTATTCATTGGCTTTCATACGTAAGCTATCGAGCATCAGTCTAGCCTTTGGTGGACACTTGGTCGACGGAGACCAGAGACGTTAGTCATTTGGTAATATTCAGATACAAATGGCAATTTGCACGATCGTCGACCTTGCCTGCTGACGAATATAATTTCCGCATGTGGAAGAACACGCCATAACCGCTGATCCAAAGTGAGAGGTCAAGGGTGAGCAAGTACGGCTTCAAGGTATGACAGTTTTGCACTACCCTTTCACTCGGTCGCCAAGGGAACAGAGACTTATTCGGGCTATTCACGATTGGGACGTAGCTATTGCGAATGTAAGCTGCCCTAGCATGTAAAAAGTGGATTTATCTAACACAACATTTACAGAGTTGGGCTGCGCCGCGCTGTCTATAACTGCAAAAGTGCGTCTTTTGATAGGCCGTCGCGGCAACTCGGTCCTAAGCGCCGTGATACGCCTGGCTTGTCGAGCAACGCGTGGACTTGACCGATGAGCGCTTTAGAGCAACCCTACGGTGAGCCTGAAATGGCCCCAATGTTAACAGCTGAGAAGCACCGAGTTCTTGACCCATCCATATATATACCCCCTAATGCATCGTAGGATATAATCGAGCAGTAAGCCTGAGCGTGCTATGCTCAGCCTCAATGCTTACCTACTCCCCGAGGCTTGCATTTCTCGTGCGCCATGTGACCGTTCCGCGCCGTAGTGCGGGTGAACTCGGCACCACACCGTGGACAGTAGCTTTTGGCCGCGGTACCCGACTTTTCGCGCTAGTGCCGCAGCAGGTTGCTCAAGGTAGAATAGCCGCCCATGCTCCCAGCACTGAGACTTTTTGTCGCGAGTTCCGGATACGCAGCATAGCCCCGTTGCTCTGATTTCCGGGGACCGCACTAGGTAGTGCCTAGCCTAGCGAGGTTTCGTAGGACTGTTCAAACTCGTTCCCCTTAAAGAAGGGATGCCACATACATTGATGATGATAAAATCTTCTACAGCTTAGATTTCTACTTCCTCCTAACTCCCACCAAACATGTGCGACTACACGCAAGTACAGTACAAGTTGTTCACATCTTCGGTACACGGTGAGCGCATGGTGCACAACGTATCAGGAAACACAAAAACGTTGCCAGCCAAATGTTGTTGCGATGTAAGGAGCAGACGTTCATATCCATCGGGGTCCTTGACTAATATCAGGTAGTGAACATCGAGAAAATAAAAATTGTGGTTCGTCCAACTACCACCTACACCAATCTTCTTTTGCTGACTAGAACTTACAAAAGGTAACTGCAAAAAACCCAAGAAAGGGTCAAACAAATGATACTGTAAGAGCACAGTGCTCCTGCATAGGATATATAGCTTTAGCACCATGATCGCCTCGCCCCCGGTCAGGGTTGTGGAGCGACTGTAGAAGGAAAAGCTTGGTTATTTACCTGTGCTTCGGAGGACTCTTTTGACTTCTCCCAAAGCTCCTTATATATAATCCTTCTTTCTCCATTAGCTCACGATGCGTACCTTGGTCGATAATCCAGCCATCTCCGACCACCACAATCTTATCTGCTTTGGCAATGGTAGACATGCAGTGTGCGACTATTACTGTAGTATATACCTGTACTAGATACACTGAGATATACCCATGCCAAACCAAATAAAGAGAACAAAGCCCACCTATCGCGGCGGCTACGATTCTGCAGCGTATATTTCCATGGAAGACTCTGCCTTTCCTATGACGTTCATATTCCCCATGCATTTGACGCGCCGATATGGACCGAACAAGCTACCGAGTACACGCCAAAATGCTCTTGGAACTCTTACTTCGAGTCGAACGTTTTTGCGAAGCGACTTTGGAATCCATTACTTCAGAAACAAATCCTTAAAAGCATTCTTGAGGGCGTAGGGGGCGTAATCGTCCATGGTGGCCACAGCAGGGAACTGCGACACGCCAGCCAAATGTGCCTCCTTGCTTGCGCCATTGGTGACCAGTAGAAGAACCAGAGGCACATCGTACATTTCCGGATTAGCTCTTATCTTGTCGGCGCTCTGCTGCGCAAACGCAAGCTGCTGCTGCTGAAAGGCGTCGGAATTGGTCCGCATGACATTGTCTGTGGAGCAAATCACCACAACCACGGTGCCGGAAGACGGTAGAAAATTGGCATGAAACGTTCGTCCAGCCGTAATCTAGGCGGTACGGCACGTGTCGGACCTTGGACGGGAGGGACCGTCCGAGCGGCTCAAACGGGTCCATGTTCTTCGCCAGATCGGTGTTTGGAACCACGAGGTTGAGATTAAAGATCTCCGTCTCTATACCGCTCGAGATGTGCGTTAAAAATTTTTAACTTCAAAAGTCAGATCAGGCCCTGATTGCAGGTTGTTTGGATCACATTGATTCAAAGTTGGAGCGGAGGCCGAGCTAGCTACGTCTGCAAGCCCACCAGAAGCTCTGCGCTAACGCACAATATCTTGTTAACTGACTAGGAAGGCGGTAAAGAACGAAGCCCTGACCTATCGGCCAATGTTTACCACGGGACGATGTCTCTCGGCGGCAGGTTTGGCACTATCTGATCCCCGGGCATTAATTGACTACGTCAATGCAACGCACAGCACATGCATGGTCAAGCAATACGTGAGCCCCCGCCACATGGCCCGCTCGAGCAGCCGCCAGACGGTGGAGACGCCGTGGGCGACCAGGATGCACCACGGCCGGATGCCTTGATTCCGGCACCCCATTGTAGTGTTTTTAGAGACGTTGAGCTCGCCTGTGTATGTACAGGCCGTGAGTGCGTTGGCCGGAGAAGCAGTACTCACTGCCGTCATTATTCCCCATTTGCACGGAGCTTCGACTCAAAACCTGGGGCACAAACGGTAGCAATATATTTCCCCCTACCATATTCACCAAATACGATAACACCAAGGTAAATATGTGCGACTATACCCAAGTACCATACAAGTGTTCGCACCTTCGATACACTATTCGGGCGTGGTGTACAAGATACCAAGAGACACGGAAAACACGTCAGCCAAATGTGGTTGCTATGCAACACATGTGAGGCACTTTCGGTCGTATTGACCGCAGGCAGGCTTCTTTCCGTCGCATTTGGCCTTCTTATTGCGACAAGCAAGGCCGGTACGTTAGATGGTAGAAAGGTTATAGAGGATGACTTACCATGCTGATCTTGAGCGGTCCTCATGGTTCTACGTACTCATTGAGAAGGTCCGGGTGGTGGCGGCGTGTAGTGCGGAGGACTTTGATGAGTTGCAGAGTATTGGCTCACCGGGCCGTTCTGCCAGTATTCCAGGACCTGGAGGTGCAGCTGCGGGTGCGGTGGAGGGATGCCATGTGCGCCCACGGTTTGGTTGTGGATATGGCTAGGCTGATGCTGGCGAGAATATCCTGCGACCAACGGAGTGTCTTTGCTCTCTTCGTCTTCCAGACTAACTTTCCAATTGGCCAGGAGCTCAGGCCTAGGCTGTATTTCAGCCAACTTTAGATCTTGAAAAGGACGCTTAAGCTTGTCAGCGACGACGTCTTCAAGACTGTAGTAGGAGATAATGTGATGCGTCGTCCCCCTGGTACTTGACAGAGATAGTCTTCTTCATCAGGCCGCCTTCTTTAAACTCGTAGCTGTCGATCAAAGAGGCATTTTCCTCGTATACTAAGACGGTTCCAGATGTAAGCATTTCGGCACGCTCCTTGTCGTTGGGCCGCCTGCTAATGTGACTGAGCCGTCCTTGCAGTGCTGCTTCGACGATAGTTATGGCGTCTTTGGTTGTGTCGAGGAACCTATGCCAGGTGGGCTTGAAAGCCGGCTGGGCCTTGACCATGCTGCCCGAGATCTGCTGTCGTACGGGAGGGGGCGTGGACGTCCCAGTGTTGATTACATGGGACGCAGCAAGCGAATGATGGCGTGTCTGCACGCTGCCGGGAACTGGCGGCTGCGGAGCAAAATTGGTAGAGAGTGCTAGGTCGAATATGGGCGCGTATGGTTGGGATTGAGAATGGGACTGAGGCGGCCAACTCCACGCGTCTGTGTCACTGTATCCCTCCACCTTGTGGATGCCCCCAAAGGGCGCGCTATGCCCAAAAGGTGGCATTGTCAAAGTGGGCGCCCTGATGCTCTGCAACATGGGGACGCGGGACAGAGAGGCCGTCAAAGGTCGACAGGGCGTCTTTCGATAATATGCAGGCCCCGTGAAAAGTCTGAGAGAGATGCGGCTCTTGTTTAGATCATAAGGTTCCGCTTCGTGATTTGCCGTGTGAGAACAAGACTGAAAGTGCTAAACAAAAGCTTAGTGTACAGTAGAGCAGGCAGGGTGCTGCTAGAAGAACGAAACTAAGGCACTGCACATAGTGCGTTGCGTTAGCCATGCGTTACGGTCATGTCCTTTGGGCACTAGTGGGACTCACACGATGATACGATGCGAACGGCTTTTAGCGGCAGATGATAATTGCTTCTTTGGAGATGGCGTAGACGATTGCAGTGAAGCAACGTGGTGTGTCCCCACAGACTGTTGGACAAAACGGCCCGGGCGTGGGCGAGGGTTTGGGGCGCGGGACGGGTGGGTAGGGTTCGTGGAGACGAGAAGGTCACTACGACAGTGGCCCGCAGCGAAAGCAAGTCCGACAAGAGCTGGAACAGAAATAAAAACGGAGCTATGGAGGAATGTACCCAAGCTGAGAACCGAAAGTGCGAAGGCAACCGGTGAAGGCGTTGAGCCTTGTGGAGAAGACTGCATGAATAACGAATGACCAGATCGGCGTACTTGCATGTAGCATTCCAAGGTTGAGCTGTGCTCCGCAGTAAACGCCATATCAAGCGGTACGCGTGAAACGAAGCCACTGACAAGCTGGCTTATCAATTTTTCACAATTTGTACAGCCAAGAGCACCCCTCACCCGGGCCCGCGTGTATACAATATTGCTCACGAAGCCCCCGGGGTGCAGATCCAATCAGAGATGGAGGGAGGTGAAGGATGCACTGCCAACGCCTTGGTCAGCCAGTACGACCGGACGCGGATCCAGCCACAATCTGCAGCTTGCATCGTGCAACTCTTGGTCCGTGTCAGATAAAAGGGGTTCAAAAGGTGGCTACTATGATCACGAAAATGGGAGAAAACTGAGATTGAAAAGATGGATCGGTGCAGTCAAAATTGAGTAAGTAGAACTGATTGATTGATTGCTCTGGTCTCGTGTTGCTTTTTTAATTCTATCTGCCATCGCACTCATCTATATATCC
This sequence comes from Ophiosphaerella narmari, assembly GCA_028456235.1. NCBI lineage: Eukaryota > Fungi > Ascomycota > Dothideomycetes > Pleosporales > Phaeosphaeriaceae > Ophiosphaerella > Ophiosphaerella narmari. The sequence continues at coordinate 44 of JALNQA010000295.1, read as the reverse complement.
TCAGCTCTATCAGCTGCTAATACCTCGGCGATGGCGAGGCCTCG
>JALNQA010000294.1:0-11167 GCA_028456235.1 Ophiosphaerella narmari | reverse complement strand
AGGATCCTCTAGTCTCTAATTACCTTAGTATTACTTTAGGATTATTTAATCTACGTAATTAACTAGTCTAGCTAATTGTATCCCGCAACATTAGTTATATATAGAGATTAGTAATAAAATATTATAGTATAAAATACTTATATAGCTACTCTAGCTAACTATTTATTCTAGATATTTATAGTAATATTAGCTAAATATAACTTTAAGGTAAAGTAATTTAATATTTTAAACGCCTTTACCTATACTATAATTAATAGAGAGATATATATAAGAATACTAAAGGGTTATTAGAAAGCTAGTATAATCCTACTAGTTTAAAAGGCCCTATATAGACTCTAGATTTTACCTCTCTTATAGTAGAAGGACTTTATATCTTTACTTAATACTATTAGCTTTATAATAATCCTATACAAGCTATACTATATAATTAAAGATAGAGTAATCTTCTTCTTCTATATAGATAATATTAATATAGGATTCTACCTATAGAAGTAAGAAGAATTTAAGAAAGTAACTAAGCTACTTAAAGAGAAATATACTATTACTAGTAGAGAAGATATATATTAGTTCCTAAGAGTAGAGGTTATATAAGATAGAGAATAACGTCTTATTTAGCTATTATAAGTAGCGTATACTAATAAAATTAGCTAGCTTATAGATAAGTAAGATATATACTATAATACTCCTATAGCTACTACTAAGCTTATACTATATAAGGGCTCTATAACTCTATCTAAAATTAATAAGTATTAGTAAAAAATTAGCTCTCTACTATTTATAGTAGTTACTACGCGTCTAGATATAGCCTTTACAACCTTATAACTAGCTTAATTTCTTACTAACCTAAGTATAGCTTATTAAGACGCTATAGATTAAGTACTCCTATACCTATTAGCTATAAGGTAGAAAGTACTATAGCTAAGAGGAGGAGACTTACTATAAGTAGCTAGTAATACCTTATTTACTAATAATATACTAGATAGGAAAAGCTCTTAAGGTTATATAATTAAGCTCTTTAATAGGCTTATTACGTAGAGGGTAAGTAAATAAAATATAGTTATAACTTTAACTACTAAGGCTAAGCTCCTTATACTATTATAAGTAGCTAAAGAGGTACTATTTATAATAAGATTACTTAATAAGCTATAGATTAAACTACCTAGCTATTAAATTACAATCTAGTATAATAATACGTAGACAATCTAGCTTGTAACTAAAGAGCTAGCTAAACTCTAGACTAAACTATAGTACGTAGATATATATAACTACTAGTTATAGTAAGAAGTATCTACTAGTAGAATCTAGGTCTAATATACTCTATTAAATAAGATAATTACTAATAGTTTTATAAAGGTTATACTAGCTAATAAGTAGGATTACTTCCTAGCTTAACTTAAACTTATATAAATACTAGAGTATTACGTAAAGTATAAGTTACCTCTTAATAAAATCTAAGACTAGCTCTACTATATATATCTTAGTTTAGCTTAATATTAGGTTTTAAGCTAAAGGGGTGTATTAGATTATATAGCTAATTTAGCTAACTTAGCTAGTAGTTAACTATAATTATCTTATATATAAGCTTACGTATAAGCTTAATTATAGGCTAACCTATAGCCTAACTTAAAGGCTTATATTAATAAGTTAACGTTAATAAAGTAACGTTAGTAGTAATTAAAATAGTAATTATAATCGTAATAGTAATTAATATTGTACGTACGCTAAGAGCTTAGTAAGTGTAAGGACTTAGTATACTACTAAACTAAACTAAAAAGGGGCTAATAGCTAGTTAAGCTATTTATAGTAGTATATAATATATATACTAGTTATTATTACTTAAAGTTCTTTAGACTCGCCTAGAACTTGCTTAGGGTTGTACTAAGTTGTATGTAGGGGAATATACTAGCTGACAGAGCTAGTAATACTAGTTACTTGGCCTAGTAGAACTAGTCGATAGCGCTAAGCCTACCTAATCTAGCTCCCCGCCCTAGACCCCTTACACGTCTCTATCCTCTAAGACTAAGCTGTCCTTAGCAGTTTAAAACATGTAACACTAGCTATTATCAAGGGAATAAGATAATTTAAACTAAACTAGATACAATTATTTCCCTAAAGCAACTTTAGTACTATAAAATATATAGTATATTCGTCCTAAAACAATTTAGTAACGATGTTAGGCTTTTAGGGCGAGACCTAGGTTCAAACTAACGACTCTAGGGCAACTAGCTATTTTGTAAGGACTTAGTATACTACTAAACTAAACTAAAAAGGGGCTAATAGCTAGTTAAGCTATTTGTAGTAGTATATAATATATATACTAGTTATTATTGCTTGAAGTTCTTTAGACTCGCCTAGAACTTGCTTAGGGTTGTACTAAGTTGTATGTAGGGGAATATACTAGCCGATAGAGCTAGCAATACTAGTTACTTAGCCTAGTAGAACTAGTTGACAGCGCTAAGCCTACCCGATCTAGCTCCCCGCCCTAGACCCCTTATAGTAAGTAACCTTAATCTTTATAAAAATTAACGCTAGTACTATACTAGTAGCTAGGCTAGTAAACTAGTAGAATATTAATATATCTAGACTTAGCTAAGGTAGGCGCTAACCTATATACTAGCTTATCCCTTATAGAAGTATAAAGGACTTAAAGGCCTAACCCTTATATAAGCTTAACGCTAGCTAAGGTATTACCCTAACTAAGGCTCGCCCTAACTAAGGCCTTACTATTACTAAGGTATTAGTAGCTAATAGAGCTAAGGATATATAGAGGAGTATAATAGTAGATAGAATTAATAAGTAATACTAGAATAGAGTAATTAATTAATTAGTTCTACTTACTTAATATTAACTATACTAATCTATCTTTTTAATCTTAGTTTTCTCCTATTATTATACTTATAGTAGCTACCTTTTTAAACCTCTTTTATCTAATAATTCTATATATATTAAATACTTTATATTCTACTAGATATCTAATATAGCTCTTAGGAATTACTTTAAAGTCTTTCTTATTTTACTTAGCTACTTACTCCTTATTTAGTAGATACGTATAGTAGCTATAAGCGTATACTCTACTCTAATTTAGTTAAAAGTTAGCTATTATTACTTTTACTTACTCTAGCTTATAGTATTTAAAGTACTAATACGTCTACTTATTTAAAACTATAATTAAGGCTTTTATCTAATAAGCGTAGCTTAGGCTTATATTATATAGCTATATTACTACTTTAATTATTTCTAGCTAGAGCCTTATAAGTAGATTTATACTAAGCTTTATTTTTATTAATTTAGTAATAATCTCTTAGCTTACTCTTTTTAGTCTTCTATTTAGCTTATATATATATATTAGTAAGGCCTCTATTTTAATACTATACTCCTTAGCCTATATTTTATAGTATAATTTACTATACTAAGAGAGTATTACTATATTATTATCTTATATAATTTTATAGATTTAGAGCTAGTAGTAAGTTACTAGAAAGCTCTTAAAGTTCTTAAATACTCTTATTATTTCTTTAAGTATCTTTACTTATAATAGGTAGGTATAAAGCTTACTACTATAATTATACTTAAGTAGTAGTATCTAGAGTTCTTTAAAACTACTAATTAGTATATTAAATAGGTTCTATAAAACGCGCTAGTATAGGTATAATACTCTTTCTCTCTTTTATTTTAAAATAACTTACTTAGTATAAGGGGTCTAGGGCGGGGAGCTCCTAGGGTAGGCTTAGCGCTGTCGACGAGCTCTACTAGGCCGAGTAACTAGTATTGCTAGCTCTATCGGCTAGTATATTCCCCTGTATACAACCTAGTATAACCCTAAGCGAGTTCTTAGCGTAAGCAAAGAACTTTAAACAATAATAACTAGTATATATATTATATACTACTACAAATAGCTTAACTAGCTATTAGCCCCTTTTTAGTTTAGTTTAGTAGTATACTAAGTCCTTACACTTAGTATAAGTTACTATATAGTACTTATAGTTTACGCGTTATATTCCTTTAATTTAGATGTTTCTAGTATATTTTACTAGTACTCGTAGAGCCTATAGGCTAAGGTACTCTACTTTAGTATACTATAGTTTTTTAGTATTAGTTTATAGGTAGGTTGTTTAAGATTAAAGCCTTAGATATTTACTTACTATACTTAATATTAGGTTATTAGTAGAGTAGATTATATAAGGCTTATATTTTATAAACGTAAAGTTATACTTATATACTAATTAGGCTAGTATAATACTTTCTTTTATTAATCCTATCTATAGTATAGTATTAAGACCTAAATACTAGACTCTAGCCTACTTTAATTAAGCTTCTAATACTATATTAATATAAAATCCTAATATAATAGTAACTTCTCTAAGCCTAAGATCTTCTACTTACCTTCTTCTTACTCTATTAAGTACTTCTTTAATTACTCTAGTACCTCTACTAATAATTAAAAATAACTAGGTTCCTACTTCTATATAATCTTCTTCTATATTTTATATAAATATACCTAGTTTAAGTATATCTATTATATTTATAAGGTATAATACTACTCTATTATTAAAGATAGTATAGTTTAATAGTAGGTAAGTATTAAAATCTATTATTAAATAGGTACTAAAGTACTTTATTTTACTAAGTAGTACTAAGTTAATTAGAGTAGCTTATATAGTCCTAGGATATTCTAGGAGTTTTAAGCTTTTAGCTAGCTCTTATAATAAGCCTATCTATCTCTTCTTAACTAGTAATACTCTAAAGAAGTTATATTCTAGCTCTTTAAGTCTTATATAGATCTACTTCTTATCTCTTTTTATAAGCTTAAAAGGCTTACCTATAAGAGTAGTTTTAATACTTTTATATTTAGTAGGTAGCTATTTATAGCTTTTATTATATAGGTACTTCTTTTAATTTAAGCCTCTAGGCTTTAGTTACTAAGTTCTAAAAGTAGTAAAGATACTAGATTTTTAACTAGTTACTCTTAAGTTATATTTATAGACTAGGGCTAAAAAGATCCTAGCTACCTCTAGTAGGGTAAGTATTATTATACTAAGTATAGTATTTTATATTACTACTTAGTATATAGTATATACTTAATCTAGTATAAGTCTTATAGAAATTATTTTTAAAAAGTCTTATACTATAAGCTACTCTTTAAGTTTAAGTATTTTATAGGCTTTTACTTCTAAATATATACTATTCTAATCTTTAAGCTAAAGCTTTATATTTTAATATCTCTACTTTACTTTATCTAAGTAGGCTCTATATTAGGTACGTATATAGTTAACTAAACTAGCTTTAGTTAGGGTATACTCCTTCTTAAGTACTTTAACTAGCTCTTATAGTATATTATTCTATTACTTAGTTATTATTATAAGTACTAGTCTTAGTAGCTTTAGGTCTACTATAGTAATTACTTAGTTTTATAGTTTCTAGAGTTTTATAGACTTAGTAGCCTACTTACTTATATTAGCCTTATACTTAGTAATCTCTATTTAATAGAGGGTATTTATTTTAGTATATTTAATACTTATTAAATAAGTTAGGCGTACTAGAGCTACTTATTTAACTATAGGAGTATCTAGGTTAATTTCTTCCTAGAATTCTTTAATTTATATATATATATAGAGCTAGGTAAACTAGCTTAACTAATTAGAGTAGCCTATAAGCGTATAGGTTTCCTTAGGTAGTATAAGATTTATAGCTATACTACTTTTAGTATAAGAAGAGTAGTAAATTAAAGTAAACTAAGCTTAAAGACTCTTTAGCTTTTAATTATATAATATAGAATAATAAAGTAGTTTTTAAAGTACTAAGCTTATAACTATAATAGAGAATAAGGCTTAAGCTTAGAAATAATTAGGAAATAGATTATTAATTATTAGCTATAGCTAAGCTACTCCTTTTATAGTAGTATAGTACTTAGTAGAGCTAAGGATCTATAGATTCTAGATATAGAGAACTAAGGTTACTAGGTTCTATAGAAAATACTAATTAGCTAAGGTATCTATAGTAGGCTTCTATACGTAATAGTTATTATAATATACTTTATTTTAAACTACTATATCTAATATTAAGTATATTTAATAATTTATACTAGAGACTAGAATCTATTTAGTTATAGCTATATAGAGAATAGTAATATTAGCTAAGTAGGTCTAGAAATAGCTCTTCTATAGCTAAGTAAGTTATAATAGTATTTAACTTTTTAATAAAGTTTATAGAATTTTTTATTAGCTTATTTTATAAATAGAAAATTACCTATCTAAATAGCTAAGTATAGTAACGTTATATTATAGGAAAGCTTTTAAATAGGCTTCTAGTTTATCTACTAACTATTATAGTTCTATATATTTTTAAAGGTTTTAAATCTAGGAAAGTAAGGAGTAGAAGTAGATTCCTATATTATTATATATAATTAAGATATATAAGGCTACTAAGATATCTAGCTACTAGTTATTAAGCTAGCTAGTAAAGAGGTATTTTAATAATACTCTTTATTTTATTCTATTTTTTAATTAGTAGTCTTTTTATAAGAAGCCTAATATAATATTTTATATAAGTTACTTTAATAAAAGTTTATAAAAATACTATTAACCTCTTAAGGATAAATAGTAACTTAAAGAAAATATAAGGCTTATAGAACTTTTTATAGAAAAGGGAATAAACTAGAAAGATATATTAAAAAAGCTACTAGGAAGAAGTAAGAAAAGTTATACTTAACGTTATTACTATATTCTATTAAAGAGGCTCTTAAATAATCTAAAAATAGAAAAGATTATAGAACTATATATCTAGTATAATTAAAGTTACTTTTAAATATCTATAAATACTAATATAATCCTCTAAAAAAAGAGCTTAGGTATAAGAGCCTATTACTAAAGAAATAGTACTTCCTTAGTAAATAGTAGAAAGTATATTTTTATAAGTTTAGAGAGTATAACCTACTTTTCTTAGAGAGAATAAGAGGAAATAGAAGTTATTTAACCTAAAAAGTTAAGAAGACTTTATTACCTAGTAATAAGTATTATTAGGTTTATATTATATATTAAGAGAGGTATTATAACTATAACTAAGAAACTTAATTACTATTATATTAGATTCTAATAGGATCTATAAGTAAAGATAATAAAGAGTAGCTTCTTAGAATAAAATTAAAGGAGTAGAACCTAGTAATAATAAATACTATACTATAGATAATAGATCTTAGTATATATACTACTATATAAGTAATTAGTTACTTTAAGGAATAGAAGAAAGTTAAATAATCTAACTATTCTACTACTATCTAATACCTTATAATTATCTATTAGTAATTAGGGTGCCTATACTAAAGCTATTCCTATATTCTCTAAGTATCTATACGTAAACTACTCTACTATAAAAAAGGCTCTACTATAGGTATTAAAATAAGTAAGTAAGTTATTTTATATCCTTTTTTATTATTAGTAATAATAAGTAGGAGGCCTTATATATATAGGTCTAGAAACTAACCCCTCTATTATATATATACTTTAGCTACTATAGTACTTAATATAGTTATAATATATAAGATTTCTACTTATATAAATAAACTACCTATATAGGATATAGGACTAAGTTTTATAAAATAACTTTATACGTATAGTATAAATAATAGATTAGAGTTAGCTAAATAAGTATATTTAGCCTATTTTATTATATACTAATTTAGTTAAGCTTTACTACTAGGCTAGCTAATTGTAAATTAGCTTATAGTCCTTAATAAGCATCTTAATAGCTAGTAGATTAGGATAAATAGAAGGAAATAGAAGAATTAAAAGATATAAGTTAGAAGAATAATAGAACTACCTTATAAGTTCTACTATATTAGAGTTATAGGTAGTATACTAAGTTTCTTCTAATACTTACTATTATATAATTTAGTTCCTCTATATTATAACTTTAAAAAGATTAATCTCTATATAAATAAACTATTTATTATTAGGAAGGTATATAACTAAACTATTTATTATTAAGAAGTTTCTTTTTAAGACCTTTAAAAAGCTATTTAGGAAAATTTCTATAAAGAAAGTTATATTATTACTAGTACTATTTATAATATAGTTCTAATATTATACTTTTAGAGGAGATATATAGTATATAAAAAGTAACCTCTTCTAATTTTATTATAGTATATACTTCTCTTACCTTTATTAACTTTATTACTTTAGATAAGGCTTATTATTAATTACTACTATAATACTTAAAACTTTAGGCTAAAGAGTAGATATTTAAGATACTTTAAATACTTATAGTACTATTATATACCTATAAGAGTACTCTAAAACTATTACCTTTAATATCTAAAATAGTATATAAAGCTTATACTCCCTTAGAGCCTAGGCTTTATATAACTCTAGCTATAGTATTTTTCTTACCTATATTATCCTTAGTACCTAAACTAATAGTAGTATAGCTTATAGCTAAAAGTAATCTAATACTCTTTATTCCTATTAGATAGCTATTATAGATTACCTAGAGTAGTAGTACTATATAGCTATTACCTCTTAGCTTAAACTAATCCTCTATAATTACCTAGCTTCTTTAGATAGAGATCTAATTATATAATATTATACGAGAAATATTATATATAACTAAAACTTATTATCTAGAAGTAGCTTAGAACTATAATTACCTATTAGCTAATACGTATAGCTAGGCTATAGTATATAATAATATAGCTTTAGCTCTTTAAAAATACTTAGAAGAGTACTCCTATTTATTAGCTAAGAACGCGTTATTAAAAATATAGCTATATTATATTAATATATAGGTTAGTTATTAAATTAATAAAAGTATATATTAATAACTAACTATAAAAGTTAAGTATTTAGCTTAATAAGTTTATACTAAAAGAAAAATAAATATATCTTCTCTAGAAAGATCTTTTATACTAATTAAGTAAAGAAAGCTAGGATAAATCTATAAGTATTAACTCTAACCCTAATACCTCTATATTAAGTTAGATAGAAGAATAACTTAAGCTAAAAAACTTACTATTACCTTATTCTCTAGAGTTTTAGATACAACCTATATAAAAAATAGTCTTAGCTATATTTATAATAGATACTAAGCTTATAAAGGTACTAAGAGAACTTTCTTATTAAGACTAATATTTATTCTAATTATAATAAGAGCCCTATACTACTCCTAGAATTACTTAAATTTATATTTCTATCTTAGTAATAGGCTATCTCTTATTATATATACTCTCTAGATAATATATTCTTTATTTTCTACTTTAAGCTAATATAGATACTTAAGTTTAAAGTATATATCTTTAAACTCTAGAACCTTCCTAAACGCCTAGAGAAAGTAGAAAAACTTAACCTCCTCTTTATTACCTATTAATATTACTACTATAAACTTTATTATAATATATTTTAGCTATATTCTTTATTTAGTATAGAGTATATTAATAAAGTCTAGTAAAATTAAATATTTAAAATTCTTAGGATTTTTAATATTAATAAAAACCTTAATATCTTTAATATATTAAAATACTCTTCTACTAAGTAATTAAAGAAGTATAGATATATTCTATCTCTATCCTAAGCTATATCTATTATAGGTAATAACTTTATATAGAACCTAGAGCTAATAGAGCTATTAGAAGACTAGTATAACTATAAGGACTACTTAGACTATAAATAGGATAACGTAGTAGATTATAATATAGATACGTAAGAGGGTTACGTAAAGAAGTTAACTTAGTACTTTATAGTACTTAGTAAAGATAAAGTATAAAGTTAACTTAGTACTTTATAATACTTAGTAAAGATAAAGTACGAAATTAACTTAGTACTTTATAATACTTAGCTAATAGCTAAGTATAAAGTTACTATTAGGACCTAGTATATAGAAAGGAGGCTTTATAATAATAGAAGCTTTATAGTTAAGTATAAGTTTTACCTTAGACCTATAGCTTTACTTATATACCTATAACTTTATTATACCTTAAGTCTCTTAGTAATACTTACCTATTACCTTTACCCTAGTTACTAACTTACTATTATACCTAAACCTTAAGGTACTTTATCTAGTTAAGTAATCTACCTTATACTTTAACTATTAACGTTAATAGTAATAATAATAACCCTTATATAATCTTTAAGCGTACTAATAATTACAATAAATAATATCTAGATTAAAGAAATCCTTAAGACCTAAGGAGAAGACTAAGAACTTCTATAATACGTAGTATAATAGATCTATAAGCTTACTACGTAAATTAATAATATAAAGACTAAACTACTTAAACTTAGAATACTAGAGAAATTTAATAGTACCTAAATAAAGCTTAAAGATTCCTAGCTAATATATTAATCTATATAATACTAAACTCTAGCTAAATCTAAAGTAAAACCTATAAAGTATCTTTTATTATAGCCTACCTTATAGGAAAAGTAATAGACTAGTTTAAGATATATTTAGAAGAGAGCTTAGGCCCTAATAACTAAAAAAGTATTAAGATATAATAGCTCTTTAGTAGCTATAATTATTTTAAGTAAAGACTAAGCCTTATATTTAGAGATATAGACGTAAAAGGAGTAGTAAAAGCTAAACTCTAGAGGCTAAAGTAGACTAGGTCTATAGCCTACTATACTTTAGAGTTTAAGTAACTTATAGTAAAGTTAAATTAGAGTAATAAAGCCTTAAGAGACTAATATTATAAAGGTCTTAAACTATTACTCTAATAGGCTCTTATCTCTATAGATATACTAGAAATACTCTAAGGATTAATCTAGCTTACTATTAAAATTAATAACTAATTATATATATTTAATAAGAATAAACTACCTAGTATAGTAAATATATACAACTAGCCTTATTACTAGAGCCTACCTAAAAAGGACTTATATAGTCTAGAACCTATATAACTAAGTACTTGTAAGGTAGACCTTACGCAAGTATAGCTTAAAGGAGGTAGTAAGTAGTTAATAATTAAAAAAGAGTAAATAGTAGATAAAGAGCTATCTAGGGTTATACTAAGTATATATACCTAGTAGCTTACTAATAAGCTAGTGCGTTAACAAGTATTAGTAAGTTACAAACTTACTAACACTTACTATGTTAGTAAGTTGCAAACTTACTAACACTTACTATGTTAGTAAGTTGCAAACTTACTAACACTTACTATGTTAGTAAGTTACAAACTTAC
>JALNQA010000293.1:0-11226 GCA_028456235.1 Ophiosphaerella narmari | reverse complement strand
ACTAACAAGTACTTAGTAATATATAAAGTACTAAGTTACTAATAAGTACTTAGTAATATACAAAGTACTAAGTTACTAACAAGTACTTAGTAATATATAAAGTACTAAGTTACTAGATAGCTATAGTATATAGGAAGGAGGCTTTATAACCTTTAAAGCCTTATAGTTAAGTATAAGTCTTACTATAGACCTATAGCCTTACTTATATACCTATAACTCTATTATACCTTAAGTCTCTTAGTAATACTTACCTATTACTTAAACCTAAGTTACTAACTTACTACTATACCTAAATACTTAAAGCTCTTTATCTAGTTAAGTAACCTACCTTATAGTTAAGCTTATATAAGGGTTAGGCCTTTAAGTTCTTTATACTTCTATAAGAGATAAGCTAGTACGTAGGTTAGTACCTACTTTAGCTAAGTCTAGATATATTAAGATTCTACTAGTTTACTAGCCTAGCTACTAGTATACTACTAGCATTAATTATTATAAAGATTAAGGTTGCCTACTAAGCTCTTAGTATACGCGTAATATTAATTACTATTGTAATTGTAATTACTATCTCGATTACTACTAATATTACTTTATTAATATTAACTTATTAACGTAAGCCTTTAAGTTAGCCTATAGGTTAGCTCGTAATTAAGCTTATATATAAGCTTATACGTAAGATAATTATAGTTAGCTACTAGCTAAGTTAGCTAAATTAGCTATATAATCTAATAGTATTACCTATATTAGATTACTTTATAACGCGTTTAGTATAAATAGATAATTACTTAATTTATAGCTACTAAGTACTACTTACTAGAGTTAGTTAGGTATTATAAGAGTTTTATAGTAGTATATACTATATTTAGGTATAGTATTATTACTATATATAGTACTAATCTAATATACTCTTAATAGCTTTTAACTTCTTATTTAGTAGCTTCTCTAGTATTCTTTATAAGGTCTATACTTAGGAGAGGAGTAGCTAGCTATCTAGCTAAGCTAGCTAAATTAAACTTTTTAGCTATCCTATTAATATACTTATTATAGATAAGCTAGATAGTCTTATTTTCTCTATTCTTTATTACTCTAACGCCTAAAAACTACTTAATAGGCCCTTTCTCTTCTATATTATAAGCTTCTTTAAGTATTTTAATAATTAAGTAAGCTTCTTTTATACTATTATATTAATATATTAGTAGTATATTATTAATATAGAAGAGAAGTAAGATCTACTATTTTTTATTATAAAATAAGTATAGCTCTTCTTTTAATATAATAAGTCTAGTACATTTAAGCGTCCTTAATAGATCTTTATACTAGAGTATTAGTAAGTCTTTTAGGCTATATAAGGCTTAGTTAAGCCTTATATACTTTCTATTAATCTTAAATTCTTCTAGTAGCTTATAGTATACTACTAGCTTATACTTTCTATAAGTATAGAGGAAAGTTCTAATTATATTATATTATATTACCTTTAGGTTAAACTCTACTATAATTACAATTACTATATAAAAAGATTAGGCTACTAGAGTTACTATATATATTAATTATATTAAGTTAATTATTTAAAGATCTCCTCTTACTATAATATAAGCCTTATATTTAATAAAGTAGCTATCTTAATTAAGCTTATAAGTAAAGACCTACTTAAGTAGGAGTAGGTTACCTTTAATATCTAATCTATTAATTTCCTACTAAGTCCTTACTTTAAGTAGCGTTTTAACCTCCTTCTAAGCTACTTATCTAAATAGTTAGCTATATAGGTAGCTATAGAGATCTTTCTATTTCTTTAGCTTTTTTAGTAACTTATTTTTATAAGCCTATATAAGTAGAGGTTCTATTTATCCTTTACCCTATATTAGAGCTACTACTATTATAGTATATACTATAACTATTACGAGTAATAACTCTATATAAGGCCTAGAGCTAATAGAACTATTAGAGGACTAGTATAACTATAAGGACTACTTAGACTATAAATAGGATAATATAGTAAATTATAATATAGATACGTAGGAGGGCTACGTAATAAAGTTAACTAAGTACTTTATAATACTTAGTAAGAATAAAGTATAAAGTTAGCTTAGTACTTTATAATACTTAGTAAGAATAAAGTATAAAGTTAGCTTAGTACTTTATAATACTTAGTAAGAATAAAGTATAAAGTACTACTAGATAGCTATAGTATATAGAGAGGAGGCTTTACAACCTTAAAGCCTTATAGTTAAGTAGCTTAATACTAGTCTTACCTAAACTCTTATATTACTTGTATACCTATAACCTTATTATCTCTTAAGTAATACTTACCTATTACTCTACCCTAGTTACTAACTTACTATTATACCTAAATACCTAAGGCCCTTTATATTAGTTAGTAATCTTATTATAGGTAACAACTCTATATAGAATCTAGAGCTAATAGAACTATTAGAGGACTAGCGTAACTACAAGGACTACTTAGACTCTAGATAGGATAATATAGTAGATTATAATATAGATATATAGAAAGGGTTATATAATATAATTAACTTAGTACTTTATAATACTTAGTAAAGATAAAGTATAAAGTTAACTTAGTACTTATAAAGTAGACTTTATGTAAGTATAGCTTAAAGGAGGTAGTAAGTAGTTAATTAAAAAAGAGTAAATAGTAGATAAAGAGCTATCTAGGGCTATACTAAGTATATATACCTAGTAGCTTACTAATAAGCTAGTACGTTAACAAGTATTAGTAAGTTATAAACTTACTAATACTTACTATATTAGTAAGTTATAAACTTACTAATACTTACTATATTAGTAAGTTGCAAACTTACTAATACTTACTATATTAGTAAGTTACAAACTTACTAATATAGGTAGAATTTAAAGATAAAAGGGATTACTCCCTTATACGTCTCCCTCCTCTTAATAGGTAAATCCCTAGAGCTAGATAGGGGCCTATATAAGTCTATTACTAGCGTATACTAGTAGATAGCTTTAATAGAGGCTAAGAAAAGTTAATAAAAAGGAAGTAGGGTTAAAAATAGCTAAGTTTAAGGTAGTACTTAGTAAGTATAGAGCTAAGGTTTTTGTAAATTTTAGTATAAATATTAGTTTTACGCAACTTCTATATACAAAACGTATTAACTACGTACCCTTTTCTACTACCTTAACTCTACAATAATAAAATTAAACCTAAAAGTATTTATATATTATATAAAAGGAGTAGTTTAAGATCTCTAATAATTAACTACTCTATACTTAACTTAATAGTAAGTAATAGTTACGTTATAAAAGCTTTTCTAGTAGGTATAGGGGTGCTATAGGCTTTAGCCTTAAGGTATAAGGTAGCTTAATTACTAGACTCTAGTACTTCTTCTCTAAACTTTATAGGCTTTTTTAGAGGCTATTACTTATAGTACTACCTAAGCTTGTACTACCTTTTTTAGCAAAACTAGTATTATACTAGCTAGCCTTATTTCCTAGGTAGTAGTTAGCTACGCACTCGTTGCTAGTATATTACTAGGGCAAGGCAACCCTCTAACCTATAGTTTAGTACCTATTTTAGGTAGTAGGCCTTATATAGCTTTAGTAATTAGAGTCCTTATTAGTTTACTACTAGGCGCCTTAAGACTATAAGTAGCTATTTATTATAGGCTAGGCTTAAGGTAGTAGCTTTTAAGGTAGTAGAGCGTAGTACCTTAATAGGTTATATCCTTGTTAGGTTTCTAATTTATAGGTATACGTAAGATTAGTAGTATAGGTTTCTCTAGGTAGTTCTAGTAAAAGCTAAAAGTAGCTTTATATTTAGTAAATTCTTTTATAGGCTCCTACGTAGGTTTTTTATATCCTATCTATTATACTAAATAGTACTAACCTACTAGTTTACCTTACTCTTTAAGGCGTACGTCTATAATAGCTTTAATAAAATATTCTTTATATATACTACTAGTTTCTTTATTAGTAATAATAATAGAGACTAGCTAGGGTAGGTCTTAGTTTAGTAGGGGCTTCTAGTCTCTAGGGCGTAGTAGCTTTAGGTAAAAGATAGGAAACACGCCTTTATTTAGTATTTCCTAGGGTAGTATAAGTTTATATACCCTACTATTATAGATAACCTTTATAATAGGGTAAGGGCCTACCTACTAGTTATTAAGCTTTAGGGTTAGATAAGTAGTTTTCTAATTAGCTATACTAATATAAGCTTAGTTACTAACCTTGTATACTAGTATACTATAACAAGAAGTATTAGCTTAAGCTATTTATTCTTACTACGCCTAGAGTATTTTTTCCTTAAAGTATACTACTAGGTTACTATAGGTAGTAAGTAGCTCGTCTACTTATATACGTTGCTCGCGTTAGGAAGGGTTTAGCTAGGATTTATTGTTTTTACTAGGGTATATACTACTACAAGAGTAGTATCCTAAATCTATAAAAAAAGAGGTTATCCTAATAGAGGTATTAATAGTATTATTTACTTAAAACTTAGTAACGTATAGCTAAGTAGCCTAATTATCTTGCTCGTAATTAACGTACTACCTTAGGAAAATTTCTAAGGCCTAATTTATTTATTTAGTCTAGCTATCTATTTCTAGGTAGTAGGCTATAGAAAGCTTTTGCGTAATATAGAGGCGTTTATAGACCTAGTACTAAAACTATCTTATAAAAGTAGTTCCTCTATTAGATATAATATTAATTAGAACTCTATAGAGCTTAAAGATAGTTATAAAATACTAGGTAGCTTCTTTAGGTTTTAGGGACTTGTATAGAAAGAAGTAGCGTCTTTTTATAAGTTAATAGTAAATTACTAGGATATATTTATAGATCTTACTACTATTTTTATATAGTAGTAGGGCTTAAATATAGTCTACTAAAATATTAGTCTAGTATACGTAAGGGATTAGTATAAGTTAGAGATAGCTATATCTACTATCTTAGGGGCTCTTTGTATAGTAGTAGGTTAGGCAAGCGTTATAGTATTACTTAATTACTTAGAGTATTTTTAGCTAGTAATAGTACTTATATATTAGATATAGTATACTATAGGGTCCTTTATAGCCTACTAACTAATAATTATAGTATAGGTTAAAGATTTAGTAATAAAGTTAGGCGTTTAGGGAGATATATAGGCGTATTCTATTAACTTAAAGACGCCTTTCCTTACTAGATCTAGTAGAGCTAATATCTAATTATAAAAAATAGTACCCTACTTTATAGAAGGCTTTTAATAGTTTCTAAGCTCTACTATCTATAGTAGTAAATATAGCTTAGGCTATAGGGTCTTTAGTATACGCTATATCTAGGAGTTCTTCTATTAGGCGTAGGTTAGTAGGGTATAGTAGGAGTTCTAGGTCTAATTTCCTATTAGTAGGTAGTAAAAACTCTTCTAGTAGTTTTATAGAATTAGGGTTTATTTTAAAAATATAGTAAAGGTAAGCGCGTACTATAGTAGCTTGTTCTAGCGTAAACCTATTTAGTTTTCTAGGGTCTAAGAGGCTTAGGGCGTAGATTACTATATCTAATACTAGCTTAACTCCTAGGGCTAGAACGTAGGGCTTAAGGATAATTTAGTTAGTACCTAATATATAGGGGTCTAAGTTGTTAAAGGGTAAATCCTATAGGCGTCTACTTAGGGCGTTAGCAATCCTATTTATATCTCCTAGTACGTATTTAATATAGAAGTTAAATTAGGATAGAAATAGTAACTAGTAGGCTTAATAGTAGTTAAGTTTTTTAGTTATTATAAAGGTTTCTAGGTTATAGTAGTCTATAATAACGCTAATTGTATATAGGCTACCTATAAGTTCTAGTTTCTATTCTTTAAATACTTAAATAATAGCTATAAGTTCTAAGTTATAGATATTGTAGTTATACTCTACTAGGGTATACTTTTTTAAGAAGAAGCTAACTAGTTACTAGATTCTATCCTTATTTAGTTAGCTTATTACTTTACCTACTACTTATCCTAAGGTATCTATTTAAATATAGATAGGCTTTAAGGGGTTAAAGTAGAGTAAGACTACTTTTAGCTAAAAGGCTACTTTTAGCTTATTAAAAGTATTAATATATTCCTAGGTAATTATAAATAGCTTGTAGTAGGTCTTTTATAGGAGTAGCCTATCTCCTTTAGTAGGTATAGTAATAACTTTAGACTTAATTAGCTTAGTAAGTAGTAGGGTAAAGCTTAAGTAATCCTTAATAAAGTGCTAGAAGAATCTAGTATAGCCTAGAAAAGCTAAAACTTCTTTAAGAGTTTTTAGTATCTCCTATTTTTAAACTACCTAGACTTTAGTAGAGTTTATTACTATTCCTTTATCTAATATAATTATACCTAGAAATTTAACTAATATAGTATAGAAGCTAGATTTCTTAGGGTCTATAAAGAAGCTATACTCTTTTAGTTACGTAAGTACTTTATAAATATACTAAATATATTCTACCTTATTATCTAAGTAAACTAGAATATTATCTATATATATAGTATAAAATTTGTCTAGAAATTCTTATAGAGCTAAGTTAATTACGTATTAGAAGGTAGCTAGTATATTAGTAAGGCTAAAGGGTACTACTTTATATATATAGGTACTAAAGCGTATAATAAATATAGTAAGCTATTCTAAATTTAGTATAATA
Organism: Ophiosphaerella narmari; assembly: GCA_028456235.1. Taxonomy (NCBI): domain Eukaryota; kingdom Fungi; phylum Ascomycota; class Dothideomycetes; order Pleosporales; family Phaeosphaeriaceae; genus Ophiosphaerella; species Ophiosphaerella narmari. The sequence goes on along the minus strand of JALNQA010000293.1, from coordinate 4,614 downwards.
CGTAGGTAGTAAAAGGTATATATTATATTAAATTTTAAGAAGATCTTTACTTTATTAAGGTAAGCTAGTATTTCTCTAAAGAATAGAATAGAGTACTAATCTTTAATTATTACCTTGTTTAATTCCTAGTAGTCTACGTAGACTTAGAGGCCCCTATCTAGTTTAGTAATAATTAGTAGATTATTCTAGGCTAGAGAGCTGTATTTACTAATAAATCCTATTTTCTCTATTTTTTAAACGTATTTTTAGATTGCTTTATCTTATTTTCTTATAAAGAGGTAGGGTTTAGTATCTAGGATCTTTACGCCTAGCTTAAAGGTAATTTCTAAGTTATATAGTCTATAAGGGGGAAGGTTTTCTACTACTTTCTTATTAAAATAGGGTATAAGGTCTTAGTATAGTTAAAGTAACTTAGGAGATAGAATATCTTAGAGTTCTATTATAGGTAGTAGCTTATAAAATTATATATAATCTAACTCCTTAACTATTTTATAGCTATAGACTAGGAGTAGAAATCTATCTAAGGTTAGTACTACAAGTATATTCCTATTCTTCCTAGTAAGGGCTTATATTACATAGTAGCTAATAGTCTAAATATTAACTAGTAAGTCTAGTTTATACCTATTAAGGTACTATTTAAAGGGCCTTATAAGAGTAGATAATAGTCTTTATACTAGCTTCTTAGGAGCTAAAGTAAAGTAATATCTAGGCGCGCTATAGTATACTACTAAGGGGGTTTCTTTAGTTATCTAATAATACTACTAATAGTAAATATCTAGAAAGGATAGTATTCTATTATAGTAGTTAGGTTTTATAGCGTAGACTCTATACTATATAAATTCTAAAATAAGATTAAACTAGCCTATATTTTTAATAATATAGGCTAACGTTTACTCTATATATATATTAATTTATAGGAAGAACTTAACTTAGTAAGTAATAGACTTAGATAGAGAACTATTATATCCTTTATAGATAATAGGTTTAGTTAACTAGATAATTTATAGTTTTATAAGTTTCTAGGTAAACTTTTATAAGATAAAGTTTACGTTTACTCTATTATCTACTAAGGTTCTAGCTATATAAAGTACTATAAGGTCTTTACCTATAAAGCTAGTAAAGGAGAATTAGCTTAATAATATTTCCTATAGGTTAGTTAGTAGTTTTCTATACTAGACTATCTATACTCTATAGGTTAAAGTATAGTATATTATTATTATAAGAGCTAAGCTTTAGTAGTATCTTATATTCTTCTAATTCTATTAATCCCTAGGCTATAGCTTTAGGCCTAGGGTAGATTGTTTTCTAGGTCCTTATCTAATTCTAGTTCTAGTTCTAGTTCCTAGTCTAATTAGGAGTTGTATTTAAAAAATTATTCCTTAGTTTCTATATCTAATTCTAGGTTAGAATTATTGTTAGTATATATATAGTAATTATTAGTCTTTTTTAGTACTTTAGGATCTATTATCTTTTATTTGTAGTTAAGGTAGTTCTATTTTCTAGCGCCTAGTTTACTATAGCTAAAGTAGTAGATTTTATTAGGCCTATTAGACTAGGTCTTTAGAGTAGCCTTTTTACTAGGTAGGTATATTCCTTAGAATACTCTCTCTAGTTATAGGTATAGTTAATATATATCTCTTGTTAGTCTAGCTACTTTATCCTTAAAGTTATAAGATTAGAGATAGAACTTATTCTATATAGGCTATATAGTATAGAGCTAGGACTACTAGCTATCTATATCTAAGTTGTAATTATTTACTTTATTTTCTAGTATAGAAAGTATTTTATAGAAGTTAGTATTACTATTATAGATACTAGGGGTAGTACTAATAGCGTCTTTAAGCTAGGGCTAAAGCTTCTTCTAGAAGTAGATATTATATAGCTATAGGTTCTATCTTTATTTAAGGTATATATTATTAAATTTAGATAGGAATTTAGCTTATATAGACCTAGTAGTTTTATAGGTTAAGTATTCTAGCTTAAACTTAGCTATTTCTAGGGTTTTATAGTAAGCTTCCCTAGTTCCTATAGAATCTATATTACTAAAGTAGTAAAAGAGAGTAAAAAAATAAGTAAATTCTTCTTAATATAGGTATGCAACCCTATTAGGTATAGTAAGGTATAACTACGCTAACTTAGTATAGTAGTATATAATAACATTAGCCTAGGTTTATATACTAATATACTTTTTTCTATTTACTATAAAGTAGTTATATATAGACTAGATAAAGGATATAACGTTTATACTATATCTTAAACCTAAGAATTATAGTAGCTTTACTAAGTAATCCTCTTATTCTTTATACTAGTAAAAGTTAAAGGCTAGTTCTTATATACTAGTTAAAAATAGGGTTAGGGTAATTTCCTCTCTATTAAAGATATACTAGCCTACTATTATTACTTAAGGCTTAAATTCCTCTTTAAGGTTACTAGGTTAATAGCCTTATATTAAGATTCTTATATTAGTAGGCTCTAGCTTACTAGGGGCTAAGGTATCTAGGTTAAAGGTTTCTAGTATAGCTTATTTAGTAGGTAGGGCTATAGGTAGAGCCTTATAGAAGATTTTATCTTTATATAGCTTATTATATTTAGCTATAGCTTCTTTATATAGGGCTTTATACTAGATAGCTTTATAGCCTAAGGTATTATATTACTCTATAATAGAGTTATAGTCTTATAGAGATTATTCTAGGTACTTATAGAGTTAGGTATACTCTTAGGCTTATTAGGTAAGTTAGTTATCTTATATAGAAAGTTATTTATTTAGTCTACTTAGGTAGGTTATATATTTCTAATTCTAAGTATTTACTAAATTAGTTACTTTAAGGGTTTATATACTTATAATAACTAGGTATAATACTAGTCTAGTAAGAGTAATATTCTTAAGAGGTAAGTAATTACTAGGTTTATTATCTTTAATACTACTATATATAGTAGGTAGAAGGGCCTAGAACTAGGGTTAGAGCTAGCTAAAATAGGTAAGAGACTTTCTAAGCTTATCTTAAGATATAAATACTATTCCTTATAGTAAGTTATAGTCTATTATAGCGTTTATTAGTATACTATTACCTAGTCTCTATATGTCTTCTAGCGTAGGGTTAGATTAAGGTAATATACTTTAGCTAATATCTTATTAGGCTTTATCTATTAAGTTATTTAGGGAGGTAGTTTAGTTATTAAAAGGAACTTTAGTAGCTAACTTATATTCTAGTAGGCTATCTTAGGCTATAAGAGTAGAGTCTAGCCCTAAGTTAAATTCTTCTATTATAGTCTAGATAGGGATATTTAGGTCTATTATAGAGCTATTAGCTAGGTATACGCCTAGTATACGTAGCTAAAGAATTGCGTTAGGTAGAAACGCTTAGTATACTTAGGGCCTAGTATTAGCTTAAAAAATTAATCTAGAGCTAGCTAGTCCTAGGTAAGTAAATAAGTTTAGGTTAATAACCTTATCTCTTTTATCCTTTAATAAAAGATTCTTATATTATTAAAAGTTACTCTAGGTCTTCTTAGTAACTAGTACTAGTAGTACTAGTAATTCCTATATCTACTTTTCTAGAGACTTAGTCCTAGCGCGCGTCTTATAGATTTTCTATAGGATAGTAGTACTAAGGCGTCCTCTATACTCTTTAGCTTTAGCTCTTAAGTCTACTATAATAGGGTATCTTTATTTTATAAGTACCTTAGGTATAAGTAAGAAGAAGGCTATAGTAGCTATTAATTAAAAGTAAAGTAGGTCTAGAAAGACTAGCTTTTATAGTAAAAGGAGCTAGGTAGTACTTAAATTATAGTAAAGCTAGCTAAGTTGTAGTAGGTATATACTACTATATTAGTACGTTAGTTATAGAAATAAGGATCTTTAGCGCTAGCTAGTAAAGGTTTATTAGGAATAAAGCGCCTACTACCTAGTATTTACAAATTAGGTGCTAGTAATTTACGTAGATTTAGGGGTTTTCTCTTAGCGCTACTACCTAGGTATTTTGCCTAGTTAAGTATACCCTTACCTAGGTATACGTAGTTAGCTTAAGCTAAAGCTTATAGCTAGTAGGGTAGTTAAACTACTCTCTTTAGATACCTATATTATTTAAATATTAGTACTAGTACTAGTAAAAATAAATACTAGAAACCTTAACTAGAACTATAATATAGTAAACTTAAGGGGCTACCTAGCGTGCTATAGCTAAAGTAGGATCTAATTCCTAGTAGTCTAGTTCTTTTTAATAGCTAGGTCTTAATTAAGAGTTAGCTACTATTAGGCTATCCTATAACGTCTCTAGCGTAGGTAAGAGGGCTACTAGTATAGCTCTAGGTAGTAAAGAGGCCTAGAGTAGGCAAAATTTTACGTTAATCTACTATTTTATAAGGTAGACTTTACGTAAGTATAGCTTAAAGGAGGTAGTAAGTAGTTAATTAAAAAAGAGTAAATAATAGATAAAGAGCTATCTAGGGCTATACTAAGTATATATACCTAGTAGCTTACTAATAAGCTAGTACGTTAATAAGTATTAGTAAGTTATAAACTTACTAATACTTACTATATTAGTAAGTTATAAACTTACTAATACTTACTATATTAGTAAGTTGTAAACTTACTAATACTTACTATATTAGTAA
>JALNQA010000292.1:0-11227 GCA_028456235.1 Ophiosphaerella narmari | reverse complement strand
GGTATAGAGTACTTTAAGCTCTTATATAGAGAGGTTATAAAGTAGCCTATAGGGAGGCTCCTTACCTTCTATTAATAGGATTGCGTAATCTAAGTTTTTTAGGTAGGGTAAGGCCTATATAGTATTATTATTAAATACGTTATTGTATTTAGATAAGGCGTTAGGGATATAAGGTTCCTACGCTAGTACTATAGCGTAAACGCGTGCTGTATAGTCTAAGTTAATTATATTAGTTACTAGTACTCCTAATAGGTATAGATCTACCTTAGTTTCTCCTAGGTCCTTTACAAAATCTTTAACTATATATAGTTGTATTTAGGTATATCCCTAGTACTAAGTTTGTAATCTATAATTAAGTTATATCCCCTCTTTTTTAAGGAATAGGTTTCTAAGTAAGAGGGCTACCCCTTCTTTATCTACTCTATAGGCTATAACCTTAGACCTATAGGTTATATTATTATTGTCTATAAGACGTACCTAAAGCTTATAAGTAGTATAGGTACTTTACCTCTATACTCCTATCTAGCCTAGCCTAAGGAGCTTAGCGTTCTAAATTAGCTCTAGTCCTATCTCTACTACTATCTACTAGCTAATAAGACTAACGTCTACCTAGGAGTTAAAGATAACCTAGAGCTTAGTTTCTAGTTTAGAACCTAAAGTAGTACTATATATACGTTATATCCCTAGTAAGATATTAATTACGTAGCGCCTTACTATCCTAGAGCTAATAATAAGGCTAGGCCTTTTCCTACTTAGTTTACGTAGACTAGAATGTAGTTAGGGTTACTACTAGTATACTTATTAGTATAGTGCCCCTTTTTATAGTATTTATAGTATTTAATAGTAGACTTGTCTACTATCTTATTTTAGGGGTTTTTTAACTCCCCCTTAAATTAAGTCTTCTTTAGGTTTAAGTTTACCTTACTTGCGCTATTTATACGCTACTTATAGGTATTAGCTCTACCTTTTAGGTTTTACTTAAGAGTTAAGCCTAGGGTAATAAGGTCCTCTCTTATTACTAGGACCTAATAGTAATTAGTAATAGCTCTTTATAACTTAGGTCGTAGTTTTAAGAATAGGTACTAGACTCTCTATTCTTCTATATATTTAGGAAGCTAGTCCTCTAGAACGTCTAGATATCTAGTAAAAGACCTTACGCTTTATTCCTTACGTTAAAAGGCTATAGAGTATATAGTTACTACTTCTAGGCTATAATTAATAGGGTCTATAAGAAGGTCTAGGAGGTAGTTCTTAAAGTACTTCTATATAAGAGTCTTATCTACGTCTTAGTTACGCTCGTAGTACGTATACTATAGCTTACGTAGGTCTCCTGCAAGGTATTATATAGCCTAAAGGACTTTGTCTTTTTTTTCCTTAAAGTCTTAGGGTACTAGGTAGAATGCTATCTTATATAAGTAGTAAAATTCCTAGTATTCTTTTAAAAACTTACCCTTATATTCTATAGGGCCTTTAGAGTAGAGTATACGCTTTACGTATGTATCCTTAACTAGGGAGCTTGTATCTTACTTGCGTAAAGCTATAATAGTAATATTAGGGTTACTCTTAGGGGGTAGAGTAGTAGCCTATTCTTCTTCTAGACGTACAATCTCTTCTTCTAATACTTAAAGTATACGTAGCTAGGCTAGCTTATTACGTTTAATAGTTACTTCTTGTATGTAGTCTTTAATTATTATAGCTATACTTAGGGTACGTCCTAGTTACGTACTACTTAAGCTCTATATAGGGTCTTACTTAGTAGTTTCCTAGGTATTTTTATCTATAGTTGTAGCGCGCTGTAATATATATATATTTGTTATCCCTAGACTATTAATAGTAAAGTATTATTATATAAAGGGGTAGCTAGAAGGTAATAGTACTTGCTGTAGGCTATAGGAGATAGTAAAGGGATAACACGTATTTAAGTAAAGGTCTTAATTAAAAAGGTAAATAATACTTACTAGACTCTTCCTATAAGTAGGAGGCCTTTTATGCGCTAGCATAGCACATTAGCCCTGCCCTAGTCTAGTACTATAGATATTAGTATAGTTAAGGCCCTAGAGGTCCTAGAGTACTAAAGATCTCGAGATCCCTATAATTCTAGGTATTTCTACTAAGACCCTTGTTACACAATAGAAGAATAGAGTAATTAATTAATTAGTTCTACTTACTTAATATTAACTACACCGATCTATCTTTTTAATCTTAGATTTCTCCTATTTTTCGTGCTTATAGTAGCTACCTTTTAAGCCCCTTTTATCTAATAGTAGGAGAGAAAGGAGGCTTAAGTAGCTCTCTAGGATAGGTCTTATAAGTAGATAACTACCCTAGCGTATATCTATATAGATAAGATATCTCTACTACCTAGACTTATCTATAAGGCTACCTAAGGAGCTATAAGGTTAGTATAGGTAGACGTAATTAAGGCTAGAGAGTATTAGGTCTTTATTAGCTTATCTCTATCTAGGTAGACAAATAATAACGTTAGCCTAGTATAGCTTAAGTAGGTATTTAACTACTATACTATAGCTAAAGCTAGACGCTTATATTAGTTACTTATCTTAGATAGGTATAGCTTATATATTACTCTAGCTTTTATTAACTTTTACAATAAAAATAGGATCCTACTTACTATCTTTCCTCCCTATTTAACTTACTCCCTTTAGCTACTTAATGTAGTAATGTTTAGGCCTCTTGTATCTACCTACTTAGCTAAACTCGCTTACTTCCTTTAGTAGGCCTAAGGCCTTACTATAGTTAGTAAAGGTAACTTCTTTCTACTCTTCTAGTAAGCCTAGATAACGTCGTTTAAAACTCTAATAATTGTTATAGGTTAAGACCCTATATAGTTGTTCGAGCTAATTAAACCTAAGGATAACGAGAATTACGATAATCCTAAGTTACCTAGATAGGATAAGGTAGCCGAATATAATCTAGATACGTAATAGGATTACGTAGGTAATCTATAGATCTATATAATAGATTAATAGATTAACGTAGGTATATAGAGAGTAGGATAATCCTTAGTTAGGAGGTATTGTTAATCTAGTTATTTAATTACTAAGTACTATACCTTAATATCTATTGTTTAGAATTAACGTGTACTTTACTAGCTTATTAACGCATTACCTACCCTATAGCTTCTACTTATTATACTCCCCTTAACGTTACCCTACGCCTATAGTAAGTTACCTTATAGTACTAAGGTAGCTCTAATTATACTTTAATAATTACGTCCTAGGAAGAGTAAAGCGTAAGTAGTATATAATCTAAGCTATATAATAGCTAAAGCTATAACAATAAAAGGTAAGAAGTAGAGCCCCCCTAGTATATATAACTTAGATAATTTAGACTATTATTATTAGATAAAAGGGGTTTAAAAGGTAGCTACTATAAGTACAATAATAGGAGAAAACTAAGATTAAAAAGATAGATTAGTGTAGTTAATATTAAGTAAGTAGAACTAATTAATTAATTGCTCTATTCTTCTATTCCTTCTTAATTCTATCTACTATTGTACTCCTCTATATATCCTTAGCTCTATTAGCTACTAATACCTTAGTAATAGCAAGGCCTTAGTTAGAGTAATACCTTAGCTAGCGTTAAGCTTATGCAAGGGTTAGGCCTTTAGTTATACACTCCTAGGGTTAGGTCTAGGTTCTTGTTACAAATACTAAAACTTTAAAAACACGTAGTTTTTAAAGTATATATAGGTATAGAGAGTAAAATATAGTAGAGTAGTATTATAATATATATAAAACTTACATTATACTATACTATAGGAGAGAGTACGTAGCTTTAATATATTACGCTATATTATAGGTTACAACCCTATATAAGACCTAGAGCTAATTAAACTATTAGAGGATTAGGGATATATAGAGGACCTACTAGACTATAGGTAAGACAACGTAGCTAACTACAATATAGATACGTAATCTAGCTTATATAACAAGGATCCTTTAATCTATAGGATAGATTAATAGATTAAGCAATCCTTAGATCTATAGGATAGATTAATAGATTAAGCAATCCTTAGATCTATTAGATAGATTAATAGATTAAGTAATCTATAAATCTATAGGATAGACTAATAGATTAAGTAAATTAAATAGATATATAGATAAGTAGCTTTATAACCTCTAAAGCCTTATAGTTAAGCTTAAGTTCTATCCTAAACCTACTACCTTACTTAAATACCTATAACCCTATCGCTTCTTAAGTCCCTTCTTGTAACGCTTACCTATTACCTAATACCTAGTTAGCCTAGTTACTATTTACCTAAACCCTAAGGCTCTTTATCTAGTTAAGTAATCCGCCTTATATACTATATTACGCCTAGCTTCTAGCTACGCTAATCCTAAAGTAGTATCTTTCTAATACGTATAGTTAACTTATAGTTAACTTATACTATTAGCCTATAATTAACTTATATTATTAGCTTATATTATTAGCTTGTAGTTAGCTTATATTATTAACTTACTATTAGAGTATATAGCTTTAATACGTTATATAGTCTTACGCCTAGCTCCTAGCTATACTAATCCTAAAGTAGTATCTTTCTAACTATTAGATTAGACTATCTTAGTAGAGTCTTAGTATATCTAGACTTAGCTAAGTAAGTACTAACTTAAGAACTAGTATATCTCTTATAAAGGCTCGACCTAATAGAGGCTTTAAAGCTAAGAATCTTAAGGATATCTAGAGGAGTATAAAAGTAGATAGAATTTAGAGTAATTAATTAGTTTACTTGCTTAATTCTAACTTAATTAATCGATTTAATTAATTAACTAATCTATTAATCTATAATCTAATCTATCTAGGTTATAGTTATCTAGAGTACTATAAATCTAATACTAACTATAAGGTAGATTACTTAACTAGATAAAGTACCTTAGGGTTTAGGTATAGTAGTAATTTAATAACTAGGGTTTAGGGTAATAGGTAAGCGTTACTAAGAGACTTAATATAAGGTAGATTACTTAACTAGATAAAGAGCCTTAGGTATTTGGGTATAGTAGTAAGTTAGTAACTAGGGTTAAGGTAATAGAGTAAGCGTTACTAAAGGACTTATAGGTCTAAGGGGTTATAGGTATATAAGTAAGGTAGTAGGTCTAAGATAAGACTTAAGCTTAACTATAAGGCTTTAGAGGTTGTAAAGCCTCCTTTCTATATAGTATCTATTTTTTCTTAATCTATTAATCTATCCTATAGATCTAAGGATTATATTTATAAGGGAGTAATCCCTTTTATCTTTAAATTCTACCTATGTTAGTAAGTTTACAACTTACTAACATATACTAATGTTAGTAAGTTTATACGAACTTACTAACATTAGCATATATTAGTAAGTTTGTAACTTACTAACATAGTAAGTGTTAGTAAGTTTATAACTTACTAATACTTGTTAACGCACTAGCTTATTAGTAAGCTACTAGGTATATATACTTAGTACAACCTTAGATAGCTCTTTATCTACTATTTACTCTTTTTTAATTAACTACTTACTACCTCCTTTAAGCTATGCTTGCGTAAAGTCTACCTTACAATATTATATAAGCTAGATTACGTATCTATATTATAATTAGCTATATTATCCTAACTATAGTCTAATAGGTTCTCTATATATCCCTAATCTTCTAAAGGTTTAATTAGTTTAAGGTCTTGTATAAGGTTATAACCTATAATACTTAAGGTTTAAAGGGTTTATAGGTATATAAGTAAGGTAGTAGGTTTAAGGTAAGACTTAAGCTTAACTATAAGGTTCTAGAGGTTATAAAGCCTTTAATCTATATATATATCTAATTATTATAGGTTAAGACCTTATATATAACCTTAAACTAATTAAGCCTAAGATACTTATACCTAACAACTTACTATTATACGAGCTTAACCTATTTAGATAGGATAATAACGTAGAATACAACCTAAATACATAATATAATAGATTAGTAGATTAGTATTACTTAGTAAAGACTAATCTACTAACCTAGAAATTAGTAGATTAGTAGCTAATAGTAATAACTAATCTACTAACTCCTATAGTATATAGATAAGGAGGCTTTATAACCTCTAAAGCCTTATAGTTAAGCTTAAGTTTTACTTTAGACCTACTACTTTACTTATATACCTATAACTCCTATAAACCTTAAGTCCCTTAGTAATACTTGCCTATTACCTATACCCTAGTTATTAAATTACTACTATACCTAAACCCTAAGGCTCTTTATCTAGTTAAGTTCTTACCTTATACTTTAACTATTATAGTTAATAGTAATAATAATAACCTATACGTAATCTTTAAGTAAATAAATAATTACTATAAATAATATCTAGATTAAAGAAATCCTTAGGACCTAAGGTAAGGATAGAGAGCTACTATAGTATATAGTATAATAGATTACCTAGCTTACTAACTAGATTAATAATATAAAAAACAAGCTACTTAAACTTAAAATACTAGAGAAGTTTAATAGTACCTAGACTAAACTTAAGAGATTTCTAGCTAATATATCTATTTATATAATACTTAACTCTAGCTAAATCTAAGATAAAAGCTAGAAAGTATCCTTTACTATAGCCTACCTAATAGGAAAAGTAATAGACTAGTTTAAGATATATCTAGAAGAGAGCCTAGGCCCTAAAGAATAATAAAGCGTTAAAACGTAATAGATTTTTAGTAGCTATAATTACTTTAAGTAATAAATAAGCCTTACGTTTAGAGACGTAGATATAAAGGGAGTAGTAAAGGCTAGACTCTAAAAGTTAAAGTAGACTATATCTATAGCCTATTATACTTTAGAGTTTAAATAACTTGTAATAAAGTTAAATTAGAGTAATAAAGCCTTAAGAGACTAGTACTATAAAGGTTTTAAACCTATACTCTAATAGGCCCTTATCCTAATAGATATACTAGAAATACTCTAAAGATTAATCTAGCTAGCTATAAAAATTAATAATTAACTATATATATTTAATAAAAACAAAATACCTAGTATAATAAATATACGAAATCGGCTATACTACTAGAATTAGCTTAAAAAAGACCTATATAGCCTAGAACTAATATAACTAGGCGTAACCTATAAGTATATAAATTAGAATAGAAAAGTAGACCCTAATAAGTAGAGGCTTAGGAATATAAAGGTATACTTTAATTATAAGAAACTAGGATATTTTATAAGAAACTACCTATTTAAGGCCCTAAATAATAGAAGATTAGGAAAGAAATAAGTAGTAGTAACTAAAGAAATTAAGGAAATACTAGAACTAGTAAAGCTAGCTAGTATAAATAAATATATAAAGAAATACTAGACTAAGTACTATAATAACTACTATAAAGAGTATAGTAACGTAAAGGTAAGTATAAGATACTAGCTAGAAAAGGTAAGGTTAGTAGCTACTTATAAGGAGTTAACCTAGAGACCTACCTTAGAAAACTTACCTAAGGATAGAATATCTAATAAAGTTATACTAGTACAACAATATAATTTCCTAGAAATACTAACTATAACTATTATTAATAATTATAGGGATCTAGAGGACGTAGTAATAATAGTAGTAAGAAATAAGAAAATTATAGAACTATAGGGGTTGTTTAAAGATAGAACTACTAACCTAATAATAGTATAATACTAGAAAATTAACCTAAGAGGAGTATTAAAGAATAGTTAGCTTAGAAACCCTAAATTTACTAAATACTACTAGTTAGACTAGACCTACTATATTACTATAGAATATAACTACTATAAACTATATAAGTAGTTAATAAAAGACTAGTAACTAATACCCTAGTAGAATAGACTAGGATATATTTATATAGAGCTACCTCTATCCCTACTAATAGAATACTATTTAGGTAGACTAGTAGCCTACTATATAAGTAATAAATATCTAGAAAATAAGAAACTTAAGAAATAAATAGAATAAGATAAAACGTAAGTATAAGATAATATATAGCTCTAGGTAACTAAATAAATATAATATAATTCTAGAATCTTTATATATAGATTCCTAGGAGACTAACTAGTAATAGTTATAATAGATAGTAGGGTAATAAGAAACTTTACCTTACAATAATATATTAATATCTAATAAATTCTAACTAAATAAAAATAGTATAGCTATAATATTATAATAATTAAAGGAAAGGCGTTTAAAAACCTAGTTATAGAAGAGATAAAGTTAGCGTATCTTAAACTAAAAGGTTAGATAGGACGTATTATATATAACGTAATATAAATAGATAGAGATTAGGATATAATCCTAGGAACTCTATAGCTTAAGTAAGTAGACCCCTAAATTAATTAGAAAATAGGAATAGCTACCTTCTATAGGTAAAGGAAAACTAATAAATTTATAGTATACCTCTACGTAGTAGAAGAAAAACTATATAAGAAAACTATACCCTTAGAGTATAACAACCTAAGGGAAGTTTTCTTAATACTAAAAGATATACTATTAGAATATTAACTATAGGATACTATAATTTCCCTAAAACTAAGAATAATACCTAAGTATAAACCTATTTATAGGCTAACCTAAAAAGAAGACAAGATACTATAAGAATATATCTAAGATAGCCTAAAGAAAAGATAGATATAACTATCTAATTTACTAGTAGTATACCTACTTATATTTATACCTAAGAAAAATATAGCTAAATATAGGTTATATATTAACTACTAGTAACTTAATAATATTATAATTAAGAACTAATACCTATTACTCTTAATCTTAGAATTATAAGATTAACTAGTTAATACTTAATAGTTTATAAAGCTTAATATAAGAAACGTATACTACTAGATTAGGATAGCTAAAGGAGAGGAATAGAAAATAGCTTTTATATTATTATAGGGGCTATATAAGTACTTTATTATACCTTTTATACTTATAAATATACTAGTAACTTTCTAGACTTAAATTAATAACGTACTAGGACTATACCTAAATAGGTTTACTATAGTATACCTTAATAATATCCTTATATATTCTAAGATACTAAAAGAATATAAATAGTAAGTACAAGTAATTTTAAAGGCCCTTATTAAGGTAAAACTACGCCTCTATAAATAGAAGTATAAATTCTATATATAGAAGACTATATACCTAGGATATATAATAACCTTAGGCTACTTAGGTATAAAACTAGCTAAAATATAAGAAATACTCTTGTAAAAAAGCCCTAAGATACTAAAGGAACTATAATCCTTTATTAGATTTTATAACTTTTACTAAAGGTTTATCTTATAGTAAGTAAATATTATAGGCCTATTATATAGACTCCTAAAGAAGGATATCCTATTTATATAGATATAGTAAGAAGAATAGGCTTTCTAGGCTATAAAAAAAGAGTTTACTAAAGAACTAGTACTAAGAATATATTTCTACCCTATATACTACTACGTATAAATAATAAAACCTAAAGAAAAGAACTATATTATTTATAATAAAGAACTACTTATAATTATAGTATATTTTAAAGTATAGAGAGTAAACTTTTAAGGGGCTAAATACTTTATAATAGTCTATAGTAACTATAAGAACCTTACTAGCTTTATACTTAATAAGGAACTAATACTATAATAATACTAATAGTCTTAAATACTAGTAAAATACAACTTTAAGATTATATACTATAAAGAAAAGGAGAACCTAAGAGCTAATATACTTAGTTAACAACCTAAGCTAAATATAAGCTATACCTTAATAGAAAGAGCTATACTATATAAAGTAGATAATAGATTATTATAATTTAATAACCCTAAGATTATAGTAATATAAGAGCTAGTAAGAACCTAGTATAAATAGACTAAATAGATCTAAATAGAAATAAATAAAGTAAAGGATAAAATAGAAGTACTCCTAGAAAAGTAAAATAGTAATAGAGTAATATAGGTATATAATTAAATATATATTTCTAAGAAAATATAGAAGGAATTTATCTAATAATTCTACTAGTTACTAGTATATAGCTACTAGGGAATTAAGAAGATACTAAAATAACTAGTCTAAGAATACTATATCCCTAGGGTAAGAGTATTAGTAATAATAGTACTTATAGAATATATAGAATATTACTAAAATAAAGTAATAGAACTAGCTAAAAGACTATAGAGAACTATCTCCCTAGATTTTATAGTAAAACTACCTAAGTCTAAGGACTTTATTATAAGAACCTAGTATAATTTAATACTTATAATAGTAGATAAATTAATAAGATATAGATACTTTATCCTATACCTAGAAAAAATAAAGGTACTATAGTTTACCTATATAATACTCTAAAAAATCTTTATAGAATATAGAGTACCTAATAAAATTATATTAGATAGGAACCTAAAGTTTATATTAAAGTAATAGTAAGTTTTTATAGTAAAACTAGGAATTAAACTAAGAATATTAATAAGTTTTTACATATAGATATATAGAGCTATAGAATAACTTAACTAAATAGTAGAATAGTACCTAAGGTACTACCTTAATTACAAGTAAGATAATTAGGTAATACTACTACTACTAGCCTAGTTTACTTACAATATAGTATACTATAGCATAATAGGAATAATACCTTTCTACGTAAACTATAGATATAACCCTATAATAGGAAATAACTTAATTAATATAGAAATATATAGCTAGAGTATATAATAAAGTACTTTATAAATCTAAGAGATTTATAAATAGTTTAAGTAAGATATAAGATTAGTAAATAATTTTATAGAATAAAACTATAATAAAAAAAGGATATAGAGACTATAATTTAAAAAGAGAGATAAGGTCTAGCTATAATAAAAAAATATTAAAAGTACTAAACTAAGTAATAAACTAGACTACGTTAAGATTAGTTTATATAAAGTAGAGAAATAAATTAGAAAAAATAACTACTACTTTAAACGTCCCTTAATAATAAAGATCTACCTAACTTTCTATATATATAAGGTAGACTTTACGCAAGCATAGCTTAAAGGAGGTAGTAAGTAGTTAATTAAAAAAGAGTAAATAGTAGATAAAGAGCTATCTAGGGTTGTACTAAGTATATATACCTAGTAGCTTACTAATAAGCTAGTACGTTAACAAGTATTAGTAAGTTATAAACTTACTAATACTTACTATGTTAGTAAGTTGCAAACTTACTAACACTTACTATATTAGTAAGTTGCAAACTTACTAATACTTACTATATTAGTAAGTTTGTATAAACTTACTAATATTAGTATATATTAGT
>JALNQA010000291.1:0-11232 GCA_028456235.1 Ophiosphaerella narmari | reverse complement strand
AAAGTTAACTTAGTACTTTATAATACTTAGTAAGAATAAAGTATAAAGTTAACTTAGTACTTTATAATACTTAGTAAAGATAAAGTATAAAGTTACTACTAAGACTATAGTATATAGTAAAGAGGCTTTATAACCTTTAAAGCTTTATAGTTAAGCTTAAGTATAAGTCTTACTCTAACCTATAGTATTACTTATATACCTATAACCTTACTATACCTTAAGTCTTTTAGTAATACTTACCTATTACTCTAATCCTAGTTACTAACTTACTATTATACCTAAACTTTAAAATACTTTATCTAGTTAAATAATCTACTTTATACTTTAACTATTAAGTTTAATAGTAATAATAATAACCCTTATATAATCTTTAAGCGTACTAATAATTATAATAAATAATATCTAGATTAAAGAAATCTTTAAGACCTAAAAAGAAGATTAAGAACTCTTATAGTATATAGTATAGTAGATCTATAAGCTTACTACGTAAATTAATAATATAAAGACTAAACTACTTAAACTTAAAATACTAGAGAAGTTTAATAGTACTAGAACTAAACTTAAAAAATTCTTAGCTAATATATTAATCTATATAACCTTTAATTCTAGCTAAATCTAGAGTAAAACCTATAAAGTATCCTTTATTATAGCTTACCTTATAGGAAAGGTAATAGACTAGTTTAAAATATACTTAGAAGAAAGCTTAAGCCCTAATAACTAAAAAAGTATTAAAATATAATAGTTTTTTAGTAGCTATAATTATTTTAAGTAAAAACTAAGCCTTATATTTAGAGATATAGACGTAAAAGGAGTAGTAAAAGCTAAACTCTAAAAGCTAAAGTAAACTAAGTTTATAGCCTACTATACTTTAGAGTTTAAGTAACTTATAGTAAAGTTAAACTAGAGTAATAAAGCCTTAAGAGACTAATATTATAAAGGTCTTAAACTATTACTCTAATAGGCTCTTATCTTAATAGATATACTAGAAATACTTTAAAAATTAATCTAGCTTACTATTAAAATTAATAACTAACTATATATATTTAATAAGAATAAACTACCTAGTATAGTAAATATATATAACTAACTATACTACTAGAGCCTACTAAAAAAAAACCTATATAGTCTAGAACTTATATAATTAGGTACTATATATAAGTATACTAACTAGAATAGAAAAGTAAACTATAATAACGTAGTTTATAAGTAAGCTACTATTATAAGTAAGCTACTACTTTAACTAACTTTATATACCTCTTTAAGCGTATAACTTAATAATATAGTAGAGTAGAGAGTATATATTTATATAATAAATTAAGTAGTAGCTTCTCTATCTTTCTTATATATACGTAAGTTATACCTAGTCTCTCTATATCTCTTATAGCGTGCGCGAGCCTAGTAACTCGAGCCTAAATACTACCTACTCTTACGCTATTTACAATTAATCTAGTAATTAGCCTCTAGTTAAGTAATTATATCCTCTCTTTATCCCTTTATTAAGACTTCTTTCTTCTAAATCTACTTCTTTTTTTATAATTTACGCTTGTTAGCTACCTTATTAGCTCTCTTAAGACTAGAGATCTAATTGCGTATTAACTTAGCTTCTAGTATTATTCTATAAGCTCTCTTTTTAAGTTAATTAATTGTATTAATAATTAATACTAGTAATAAGCTCTTGTACTAGCGTACGCGCTTACGTATAAGCGTTAACTAAGCCTTTAGCTTACGTACGTTACTTAGTATATAAGCTACTTAGGGAGCCTCTAGTAAAGTAGCTAGAGTAGCTAGAGTAGGTATATAGAGCTAGATATTAAGTCTTAAGGTAACTACTTCTAGCTAAAGTAGAACGAGGCTAGTAGCTTAAAAAGCTAAGTAAATATTAGCTCTTATAAAGGCCTAGTTAAAGGCTACGTAGAAGGCTAGTAGGAATTTAAGTTTAGTAATATAATTAATATAGTTCTAGATTAAGCTCTTAACTTAATAGCTATATACCTTCTTTAATAGAGAGAAGTAGCTAATATTAAGAGGCTAAAGTAAGTAAGATAAGTAAGCTAGTATATAGAGCGTATAGATATTATTCTCCTTATAGATCTTATTAAACTTAAGAGAGTAGTAGCTCTTATAACTATTAAGTATAAGTAGCTAACGCGTACTAACTACTTAGTTCTTTATATACTTATTAAAGTACTTAAGCTAGTTAATAGCTAGCTTATCTATTATCTAGCTATTATTACTAATTCTAATAGCCTAGTCTTATAGGATATAGTCTTCCTTGTACTAGGTAGAGAGGTAGTACTTACTAGTAAAGATAAGGAATAGTAGGACTACCTAGCTAGTAGCGTTAATTGTAGCAATTACTATTACCTACTTATAATTTCTAGGCTAGATAGCCTTTAGCCTACCTCTCCTCTCTAACCTTATTATAATAAGTTAAGTTGTAATCTTACCTATTATAAAGCTAGCCTTGTTAAAGTTATAGATATCTTTATTAGCTATCCTATACGTAGCTTTTGTACGCTATACCTACTTAAACTAACTACTTATAGTAGCTAGGTCCTTATATAAAGCTTGCTACTTATTATATAGGTAATTAAAATACGTTGTAAGACTATCTATACGCTTAACAAAGTTACGCGCCTAGTAGATACTAATAGGGCTACCTTTACGCTAAGTAAGTAGCTTATTAGCTATCTTACGTATAGTAGCTAGAGTTAGGGCAAAACTACGAGAATCTAGATTAAGGATATACTCGACTATTACCTCCTCTTCTAGCTAGCTAAGCTTCTTTAACTTAGGCTAGTAATTGCGTTAGGTAGTAATACTAGTGTACTAGTTACGTAGCATTAATCTTAGAATATTAAATATTAAAGTAGTACGCCTAACCTACTTAATTTGCTCTTGTTAAAGAGAGGATATAGTAAGAATAATATCTAATTCTTAGTAGGTTAATTAAGGCATTATTAGGTAAGTTATTTAGGGTAGGAGATTACTAGGTACGCAAAGTTAGTTAGAGTAGTAGCTTACTTATAATAGTAGCTTACTTGTAAACTACATTAAGTAAAGGCTTAGAAATATAAAGGTATACTTTAATTATAAAAAACTAGGATATTTTATAAAGAACTACTCTTTTAAAGCCTTAAATAATAGAGGAATAAGAAATAAATAAGTAGTAGTAACTAAAAAAATTAAAAAAGTACTAGAACTAGTAAAGCTAGCTAGAATAAGTAAATATATAAAGAAATACTAGACTAAGTACTATAATAACTACTATAAAGAGTATAGTAATATAAAGGTAAGTATAAGATACTAGCTAGAAAAGGTATAATTAGTAGTAACTTAAAAGAAGCCTACTAAAGAATTAGCCTTAAGAAACTTATTTATAGATATAATATCTAGTAAAGTTATACCTAAGTAATAATATATTTTCTTAGAAATACCTAATATTATTATTAAGTATAAGTTTAAAAACTTTAAAACCTTAAATATTTTTATTATAGAGAATAAGGAGGTTATAAGTTTATTAAGGTATACTAATAAGATAATAGATTAACTAGTCCTAATATAGTACTAGAAAGTCGACCCTAAATAGATATTAAAAAATAGTTAGCTAAAGAACTCTAAATATACTAAATACTAATAATTAGATTAAACTTACTACTTTATAGAAGACTACAAATACTATAAAATAGGTAAATAGTTAACTAAAGATTAGTAACTAACTCCCTAGTAGAATAGACTAAGATATATTTATATAGAACTACTACTAATAAAGCCTATAGAATACTACTTAAGAAAATTAGTTATCTATTATACTAATAATAAATACCTAGAATATATAGAACTTAAAGAATATATAAAAAAGGTAAAAGTAAAAGAATAAAAAGATTAATAACTATAAGCTACTAGATAAATAAACTATAACTCTAGAATCTTTATATATAGATTTTTAGGAGATTAACTAGTTAGAGCTATAATAGATAGTAGAGTAATAAGAAATTTTACTTTATAGTAATATATAAATATTAGGTATATACTACCTAAGTAGAAATAATATAGTTATAATATTATAATAATTAAAGGAAAAGCCTTTAAAAACCTAGTTATAGAAGAAATAAAGATAGCCTACTTTAGGTTAAAAGGCTAGATAGGACCTATTATATATAATACTATAGAAATAGATAGAAGATAAGATATTATCCTAAGAACCTTATAGCTTAAGTAAGCTAACCTATAAATTAACTAGAAAATAGGAATAGTTATATTCTATAAACTAAGAAAAATAGATAAGTATATAGTATACTTATATATAGTAGAAGAAACTCTATATAAGAAGATTATACCTCTAGAGTATAATAACCTATAAAAGGTCTTTACTATACTAAAAGAAATACTACTAGAATATTAACTATAGAATATAATAATTCTATTAAAACTAAAAATAATACCTAAGTATAAACTTATCTATAAGCTAATACTAAAGGAAGATAAGATACTATAAGAGTATATCTAAGATAGTTTTAAAAAAAGATAGATATAACTATTAAACTTACTAGTAGTATACCTACTTATATTTATACTAAAAAAAGATATAGTAGAATACTAGCTATATATTAACTATTAATAACTTAATAATATTATAATTAAGAACTAATACTTACTACTTCTAATCTTAGAGCTATAGGACTAGCTAGTTAATACTTAATAGTTTACTAAACTAGATATAAGAAACGCCTACTATTAGATTAGGATAGCTAAGAGTAAAGAATAGAAAATAGCTTTTTAATTAAAGCTTAGATTATATAAATATTTAGTAATACTTTTTAGATTAATAAATATACTAAGAACCTTCTAGGCTTAAATTAATAGTATATTATAGCTATACCTAGATAGGTTTACTATAGTATACCTTAATAATATCCTTATATACTCTAAGATACTAAAAGAATATAAGTAGTATATATAAGCTATCCTAAAGAAACTAGTATAGGTAAGAATATAACTCTATAAAAAGAAGTATAAATTCTATATATAAAGAACTATATATCTTAGATATATAATTATACTAGGATATTTAAGAGTAAAACCTATAAAGATATAAGAAATACTTATATAGAAGGACTTTAAGATACTAGTATAACTATAATCTTTTATAGGATTTTATAATTTCTACTAAAAGTTTATCTTAAATTAAACTAATATTACTAGCCCCCTTTATAGACTTATAAAAAAGGATATCCTATTTATATAGATAAAATAAGAGAAGAAGGCTTTTTAAAAGATAAAAGTAGAATTTATAAAAGAACTAGTACTATAGATCTATATACTAAAGAAATAACTAAAGATAGAAATAGAC
Source organism: Ophiosphaerella narmari (assembly GCA_028456235.1). Classification (NCBI taxonomy): domain Eukaryota; kingdom Fungi; phylum Ascomycota; class Dothideomycetes; order Pleosporales; family Phaeosphaeriaceae; genus Ophiosphaerella; species Ophiosphaerella narmari. Next base: position 5,879 of record JALNQA010000291.1, on the reverse strand, counting down.
GCCTTAAATAGTATAATATTAGGAGTACTACTTTAGGAAGATAATAATAGTTACTTCTACCTAGTATACTATTATATATAAACTATAATATTTATAGAAAGGAATTATAATAACTATAATAAGAAACTACTTATAATTATAGTATATTTTAAAAAATAGAGAGTATACCTCTAAGGAGTAAAATACTTTATAGTAGTCTATACTAACTATAAAAACCTTACTAGATTTATACTTAATAAGGAACTAACTTTATAGTAGTACTAATAGTTATAAATCCTTATAGAGTACAACTTTAAGATTTAGTACTATAAGGGAAAAGAAAATCTAAAAGCTAATATACTTAGTTAGAGATATAAACTAAATATAGGCTATACCCTAATAGAAGGAGCTATATTATATAAAATAAATAATAGATTATTATAATTTAATTACTCTAAAATTATAGTAATATAAGAATTAGTAAGAACCTAGTATAAGTAAACTAAATAGATCTAAATAGAAATAAATAAAGTAAAAAATAAATTAAAAATACTCTTAGAAAGATAAACTATTAATAGGTTAATATAAGTATATAACTAAATATATATCCTAAAAAGTATATAAAAAGAATTGTTGCGGGATACAATTAGCTAGACTAGTTAATTACGTAGATTAAATAATCCTAAAGTAATACTAAGGCAATTAGAGACTAGAGGATCCTCCTCTAGTTAATCCTAGAAACGTATATAACTTAGATAGACATCTAATCTTTCTTATATAGGAATCTAATTAATTTACTTATAAAACTAATCGTTCTACGAGCTTCTAAATCCTCTATAGTTATAAGCCTAGCGCTATAAGATTATAGTATTAATTCTCCCTACGCACCTAGTATTACTAAGAGCTCTAAAACAATTAAAATATCCCCTCTATCCTATAATACCCTACAATAAAAAGATTACTATAGGCGAAGTAATCCTTAAAGGACAATTAGATTAGCCTAATTAGTTCTCCTAACTTAAATCCTATACAAGGGACAAAATAATCTAGGATTAAATTAATCTAGATAGACTAATAGTACTAACGATTAATAAGCAAGAACTATAGTACCTAGAGCTACCTCTAGAACTATCTCTAGTCTTAGTACTAAGCGATAATCCTTTAGAATAAGAGAAGGAGGATTAGGTTAAGGCTTAGATTAAGTATAACACTTAAGTAGCTACCTAAAAGTATATAATTACTAATCAAGACAAGGATATATACAAGTACAAGCTTACTATGTTAAGATAGACAAGAATAATAGTAAAGCTTAATAATATAAGAGACTAGATTAATAGAATAGTCCTACTAGAACTATTAACCTTAGCTAGGCTTAAGAACCTTGCAAGTAAGTAAATAATACTATAGGCTCTAATCTAACAACTTAAAAACGATCTTGCCCTAACTAATAATAATACTACTTATCTTGTTTAATATTAATATTAGGAGCACCTAAAGAAGGCTAAGAATAGTAGGCTTAGACTAGAAAAGTAGTTTAATAAATAGTAGATCCTATATAATAAAGCTTAAGCCTTTAACGTTCCTAAAATTAAAGGTTAACTAGTAGTTACTAACTTTCTAGAGGCAATTAGAGCAAAGATTACTCTAACTTAGGCAATTAATATACGCTAACATATAACTATAGCTATAGCGCTAAGCTATCTAGTCTTATTAATAAATTAGCTAGCTAAGGTATTTACATAGATACTTTAGGAGCAAGTAATTATTTCCTTAAGTAGAAAAGGATTAGTAGTATTCTTAGCTACTTTCTCTAGATTAGGACTAGCTATAACTTAATTAGGATTATCTAATAAACTATACCCCTATAACTAAAAGAGACCCTATAGGTAGGACCTAATTAACTATAATAAGCTAAAACTAGTACTTATAGGATTACTTCTACTAGGAATACTCCTACTAAAATTAACTAATATAGACTAATTAAAGATATTAGAGCGCCTTACTAATCTAAAATAGTTAGATCTTTAAAACTAGATTAAGTAAGCTAGATAGAAGCTTTAAAATACTCCTATTAAAGACAAGTAACTATCCCTAAAATATCTAGGATCTATCTTAGTAGCGCTAATTAATCTATTATTATTTAACGATAAGAACAATTAAGGAGTATATAGTACTATAGCAAACGCCTATCTTCTATCCTTAAGTATAATCCTTAATAGGAGAGGCGCTGTTTACCTTGTAAATAATTAAGCTCTCTTAGTTCTAAAAATATAGAAGAAAGCAAATCTAAATAAAATAGTAGAGGCTAGTACCTAATACCTACTAATCTCTAGATTAGGAGATTAGTTGCTTAAGAGAGTACTTAATAGACTAAAGAGACTAAAGACTAAAGATCTATTACTTAAAGACGTTAAGGTAGTAGAGAGTTTCTACCTTAATATTGTATTACAAGAACAATTAAGGAAAGCTAGGATCTAGTACCTTAGATTAGATAATATGCTATAGTATAGGACGATTAAAGATAACTTAATTATAGCTACTCTAATTTTAAAGTTTAATCTTACTTTCCTTAAATATAATAAAGTTAGATACTACTCTCCTTTCCTCCTAATTATATAATCTATAGAAAGGTCTTAGAGACTAAAACTAAGGTTAGACTTAGAGGATCTCTAGCATAAACAATCTAGTTACCTTAGTTAATAGGTACTCTAAGTACTAGTATAAGCTATACAAAATATATAGATTAATAGTATAAAAAGAATTAAATATAAGGATTATTTAATAACTTACGCAAGCTAAGTTATCTTAAGAAGACTAAGAGAGTAATTACTAAGACTATTCTATAGGATCTCCTAGGATCTCTTTAATATACCTACTAGATAATTAAATAAGTACTAGTCTCTACTAATTAAGGAAGACTTTAGTAGAAAGATTTATAATTACAACCTAAATTAGAAGTTACTTGTAGAGATAATAAAGGTAATCTACTAGTTTATAGAGTAGGTAGAAAGGAAATATTAGCTTGTAATTATAGAGATCTATTAGGATAACAATATAGCTACTCTCTTATAGAGAGGTAGATTAAAATATAAGGATTAAGTAGAAAAAAAGAGGATTAAGATAGTTACTCCTCTACTATATACTTATTAACTAAATAGATTAGTAGAGTAAGTAGGATAAGAGATTTTAATAAAAGTAATTAAGATACGTATAAGCGTAAACTTACTAGTAATCCTCTAGCCTATAATCCTCAATGTAGTAGTATATCTATATAGAATATACCTATTAGCAATCTATAGTTTTTAATCCCTAAATAAAGTCCTAGATAGCTAGTTTAGGTAATACCTTTAATAGAATAAGCTAGCTACGATCTAATATAGAATAGTAGATCTTCGCCTAGATTAGAGTAGGATATATACCTATAGCTACTATACGTATCCTATAATTAAGGATCGCGTAGCTAGGTAGCATAAAAGGGATTTTAAAGTAAATCTAAGAAGGTATATTAGATATTTAATTAGCTATTAAGTATTAAATATCTACTATATATAGGTCCCTACGCTTAACAAAGTAATTATAACAAGAGATATAACGTTTAATAAATCCCTATTCTATAAAGGAAAGATTAAGGATAAAATACTAAAGGATTAGGTAATTAAACTTATTAAAATCCTAAACGATAACAAAGTTATTAATCTAGGAGAAGATATTAATATACCTCTCCCTAAAGAGCAATTAATAAACTAAGAGATTATAATAACTACTAAGTAAAGACTTAGGGGTAAGTTACTTATATAACTTAAAAGTAAGTAAGGCCTAGTAAGTAATTAAGTACTTAAGATAATAGATCCTATATAGGATACAAGTAAGGCTAGTAAGTATCTAAGAATCTATATAGAGTAGAGTAATTAAATTAGTCTTATAACCCTAAAGGCAACCCCTAAGCTAGAGGTTATAGGGATAGGTAATTAAAGCTATTATATAGGAACTAATAGCTAATAGGGAGTATACTAACCTAGAAGAGCTAGCCTGTCGAGTTCTAGTAATTAGATAGGATTACTAGGGTTAAGGCTAGAGCGCCTAACTAAACTTACTACTTAAACTAGACTTAAAAACTCTATTACTCTAGACGAAGCAAGTTATTTTTAGGCTTAATAAAGAGTAATAAATCTACCTATAAGATTACTAACTCTAACTACTTAAAGATTAAGTAGAAGGTAGTAAGGACTTATACCTAAAATTAATAGGCATATAAGTATATACATGCTATTAAGAAGATAGAAAGATAAAGATTATAATAATTAAATAGGGGGTAGTACTAAACCTAGTAGTATAAACGCATTAATTACAAATCTTAATAATTATAATCTATAGATCGACTTTTACTACATATATATCCCTAGGGCAAATAGAGCCTAGGATAATTGTTAAAGCTATAAGATATTAAACTTAATAGTTATATTAGCTATACTTAGTAACTAGGTACTATTAGTACTAATAAAACAAGATTAAATTTATTAGGATTAGCTACTAGAGCCTCTAAAAACATAGAAGTAATTACTATAGTATCTATTTAGGTAATAGTTTATAGTAGCCTTATATAAAGAAGTCGATTAGCTAAAAAAGAAAGATACCTAGATTAAATAGGAACGCTTACTATATAAAGAGCGTCTATTACTACTAAAATAGGTATAGTTATATAAGTTTAATTAAAATAGATATCTCTAGAAATATAAAGCAAGGATCGTAGTAAGAGGTAATCTCTAAGAAAAGGATATGCTTAATTTAACGTACGTAGCTACGTTAGTAGTAAAATCCTTTAGGGCTATAATAGTAATTACTACCTAATTTAATCTAGAAATCTTATAATATAATGTTGTAGGAGTATTTTTAAATATAATAATTACGTCTAATAATCTAGTAATCTACAAGCTACTAAATAGATTTAAAAAGGAAGGATTATACGTTAGGCTTAACTAAGTACTATATAGACTTAGAGAATTACTATTATTTTAGTATAAAGAATTCTCGAGTACGCTTAGATTAAAAGGACTCTAATTATTAAAGGAAGAACTATATCTATTCTATAACTAGGATTAAACAATCCTAGTCCTATTCTATATTAATAATATCCTACTACTTTTCTATAAAGAGTATAAGAAAGCTATACTTAGCCTATAGAATTAAATTAAAGAAAAATATAAGATATAAGATTAAGGACCTATATAATAGTTCCTAGGCGTATAAGTAATCTAAGACTAAGAAAAGAAAACAATTACCCTTGTATATAATACGTACATTAATAAGATTATAAAGAAATTTAGACTTAAAGATAGAACCTTCCTAGTAATACTACTCCCTTTAGAAGAATTAATTAAGTATATAGGAGAAGCTACTAAACAAGAGATTAAGAGCTACTAAGAATAAGTTAGATTAGTACTCTACATAGCAATTATACTTAGACTAGATATAGTATTTACTATATCTAAACTATTATACTTCCTTATAAACCTAAGCAAACAATACCTTAAAGTAGTAAAGCAAGTAATTATATACTTATATTAGATATAATAGGAAGTAATCTAATATAGGAACTATAAAGGACCTAATCTTACAATCTATAGAGATGCCTTGTTTACTAACAATCTAGATACCTGTTAATCTTTACAAGGATATATTACTATACTATTTAGGGGACTAATCTTCTAGAAAGTAGCTAGGTAAAATATAGTTACTACCTTAACTACTAAAGCTAAGCTACTTACTCTTAAGTATATAGTAAAGGAAGTAATAGTACTTAAATATTTTTTTAAAGAAATTACACTTAATCTTAGAGAAATCTAGAAAATATAGTATAACAATTAGTAAACAATTAGGCTTATAGTAGGAAAAAATAAGAG
>JALNQA010000290.1:0-11264 GCA_028456235.1 Ophiosphaerella narmari | reverse complement strand
ACTAAGTATTATAAAGTACTAAGTTAACTTTATACTTTATCTTTACTAAGTATTATAAAGTACTAAGTTAACTTTATTATATAACCCTCTTACGTATCTATATTGTAATCTACTATATTATCCTATCTATAGTCTAAGTAGTCTTTGTACTTATACTAGTCCTCTAATAGTTCTATTAGCTCTAAGCCTTGTATAGGGTTATTACCTATAATAGCTTACCTAACCTACTACTATATAAAGAGCCTCTAAGATAGTAGATATAGCTATCTCTAACCTATACTAATCTCTTACGTACGCTAGACTAATATTTTAGTAGACTATATTTAAGCCCTACTACTATATAAAAATAGTAGTAGGATCTATAAATATATCCTAGTAATTTACTATTAACTTATAAAAAGATACTACTTCTTTCTATACAAGTCTCTAAAACCTAAAGAAGCTACCTAGTATTTTATAACTATCTTTAAGCTCTATAGAGTTCTAATTAATATTATATCTAATAGAGGAACTACTTTTATAGGATAGTTTTAGTACTAGGTCTATAAACGCCTCTATATTATGTAAAAGCTTTCTATAGCCTACTACTTAGAAATAGATAGCTAAACTAAATAAATAAATTAGGCCTTAGAAATTTTCCTAAGGTAGTACGTTAATTACAAGTAAGATAATTAGGCTACTTAGCTATACGTTGCTAAGTTTTAAGTAAATAATACTATTAATACCTCTATTAGGATAACCCCTTTTTTCGTAGATTTAGAATACTACCCTTATAGTAGTATATACCCTAGTAAGAATAATAAATCCTAGCTAAACCCTTCCTAATACAAGCAACGTATATAAGTAGACGAGCTACTTACTACCTATAGTAACCTAGTAGTATACCTTAAAGAAAAAATACTCTAGGCGTAGTAAGAATAAATAGCTTAAGCTAATACTTCTTATTATAGTATACTAGTATATAAGTATTAGATTGTATAGCTAAATTTAGCTAACTTAGCTAGTAGCTAACTATAATTATTCTACGTACGAGCTTACATATAAGCTTAATTACGAGCTAACCTATAGGCTAACTTAAAGGCTTGCGTTAATAAGTTAATATTAATAAAGTAACGTTAGTAGTAATTAAGATAGTAATTGCAATTGTAATAGTAATTGATATTACGCGTATACTAAGAGCTTAGTAAGCAACCTTAATCTTTGTAAGAATTAACGCTAGTACTATACTAGTAGCTAGGCTAGCAAACTAGTAGAATATCGATATATCTAGACTTAGCTAAGGTAGGCGCTAACCTACGTACTAGCTTATCCCTTATAGAGGTACAAAGAACTTAAAGGCCTAACCCTTATATAAGCTTAATGCTAGCTAAGGTATTACCCTAACTAAGGCTCGCCCTAACTAAGGCCTTACTATTACTAAGGTATTAGTAGCTAATAGAGCTAAGGATATATAGATAAGTGCGATAGTAGATAGAATTAACAAGTAATACTAGAATAGAGTAATTAATTAATTAGTTCTACTTACTTAATATTAACTATACTAATCTATCTTTTTAATCTTAGTTTTCTCCTATTATTATACTTATAGTAGCTACCTTTTAAACCCCTTTTATCTAACAATTAAGAGTCTTACTACCTCTACAAGCCTATTACCTTAACTAATTTAACTAATTAATAAACTATAACGAGCTTATCGTAGCGCAATCTAATAGTAACGCTAAAGAGTAACGTAGATTATACTATATAGATAACTTAGCTATAATCTAGATGTATAGTATATAACGTTTAGGATAAGATTAACCTAGCCTCCTTAATACTACTAATTAAGAAACCTAAAGTAATTAGAGCTCTAGTAATAGCTAACTATACGCTAGTATTAAACGTTAATATACCTACGCAATAGTCTAAGCTAGCTCTAGCTAGAGTAAAAGTACTTAAAGAGGACCTTAAGTACTATAAGGTACTAGCTAAGTAATACTATAGTAATTAGTATAAGTACGAAAAGGAGTAATTAAGCCTCTAGTATATTATTACGTTTATCTAATCCTTAGTATTGCCGCACTTACTACGTACTTACTACTTACTAGACTAGATACTATACTAGTAGCTATTAAACCTAAAGTAAACTATTAGCGTAAACGACTAAATTAAACAAGAACGAGCTCGTACTAGATATTTTAACTTACTTAAGCTTATAAGGAGTATAGTAAACTAGGATACGTAGTTAGCTAAGTATAACTACGCTACTACTAAGGCTAAAATATACTAAGTAGTAGAGCTATTATAAATTAACGTAATAACTTAAGACTTTTTAGTAGCTATTAAAACTATAGTACTAATTTAGTTAACAACCTTTTAAGATAATAGAAGGCTTTAACCTAAGATAACTTAGAGGGAGATAATAAAACGCTACTATAAGCATATAATAATCTACTATCTCCTAAAAATAGGGAGGTATAAGGCTACTTTTATAGCTAGGACCTTATCTTATACTACTAGTAGTAATACTACCTAGGGTAAGGCTAGGGACGCCTCCCTTATAGATAGCGCACTACTTAAAACCTAGGGTAGACCTTGTAATTAATATATACTAGACTATCTAGCTAGTCTTAAAACTTAAATTAAGTTAAACTAAACCTAGGGTAGACCCTATAATTAACGTATACGTAGTTAAGATATAGATAGCTAATACCTTATATATAGACAACGTTACTAACTTAGTAATTACTATTATATCTATCTAGATAGAGTACTAGAATAGTAGAGTCTAAGAGAGACTCTAAAAGAGCTTATTAAATATAAACGTAAGTATAATATAATGTTGTAAGGGCTAATAAGAGGGTAGACTAAAGCTTATACCTAGTAACTAAGTCCTTAACTAAGGATTACTAAACTTAAAGATAATAAAGATTAACTAGATAGTTAGCAAATTACGTACGTAAAAGCTACCTTTATAGTTAGCTTAAGTAGTTACTATCTACTACGTAATTTATATATACTTAACTCTAGTATAACGTACTATATTATAAATAACTTAAGTTGTATATATAACTTTTACTAGCTAGTTCTAGGAGATTTTATATAGGCTAGTAATACAAAGATATAGGTTAAAGGATATAGCTTACTTATCTTATTCCTAAAGCCTAAAAGGCTAGCCTTGTACGACGTAGCTATCTACCTAGATATACTCTATAGCTTAGTATTATTTTAAGTACTTTAGTAGAAAGGAGTCTAGTAGGATAACTAATTAAGGCTAACAACCCTAAATAGACTAGATAGATTACTAATTAGCGAGCTATCTAAGTATTATAGTTAATAGATACTTAAGTACTATCTAGCTTATAAAGCTATACTTTAAGAAGCCTCCTTATATACTTAATTATTCTATACTTAATAAGCTAGTAAAAGTCTACAAAGAGTAATAGTAGAGCTCTAGTATAAGAGACTTAGCTATCTAGGACTAGTAGTAATTAAGTACCTTGTCTAGCAAACTTAAGGGGTATAAGTTAAAGGGGTAACTATAGTTAAGTATAACGCCTATAGTAAAGCTAAAATTAGACGACAAATTAGCTATATACTACGAGTTAATTATAATAGCCTAGGAGAGCAAATTACTATTAACTTCTACTCCTACGAGGTCTAAAGCTTTAATAAGGAGAAGAGTTAGATACTAGCTACTAACTAGTATTTAGGACTTTAATAGGACTTCTACTTTACTAATAATAGACTAGCTAAATCTATTATTAAAGTACTATCTACGCTTATTTAATTCTTAAAGAATTAATTTAGTATTATAGTTAAAGTTATAGAGGCTAATAATAAGATTACGACTATTAAATCTAACGTCTAACGCTAGCTTACCTCCTAAGGCATATTAGTTAAACTATTAGCGCTAGATACTTAAGCCTAAAATAGAGGAGCTAAGCGTACTAGAGGTATAAACAAGGAGAAGTTATAGGTAATACGCCTTAACGCAAATTTACTATAGGAACTATAGCTAGAAGTTATACGGGCTAGAGTTTATCTATATAACTAGACTCTAAACTATTTAAATAACTAGAGAACTCTATATAAAGTATTCTATATAGCTTCTACCTATAATAGGGCTATTATATTAGCTTAAAAACTAAACCTAGCCTATCTTAAGGTATATAGCTATAAAGTCTTTATAATAACTAGTAATACCTACTATAATAAGTTAAGATTATAACGTTTAGATCTAAAGGGTTAGATTAGCTACCTAGTTAGATACTAATTATTAAATATCTATTATATATAAATACCTTTAATAGCTAAAGTAATTAGCTTACAAGATATTATTTTTAATAAATCTACTATCTTTAATAGCTAGATAGAGGACCTAATAGATAACCTTATATATTAAACCCTAAAAGAGATTATAATACTTGTACGTACTATTAAGCTACCTACGCTAACCTATTAGCCTAAAACTAAGTTATTCTATAAAGACAATACTAACTTAGACGTATTAACCTAAATAGATAACGTTAACCTACCTAGATACTATTAAGGTAGGAAGATTATAGATTGCTACCTAACTCCTCTATCTATACTACTACTAGTAGCGTTACTAGCTTAATTAATAACTAGTATAACTAAGTCTAGAATAGAAGACTTTAATAATACTAGCTTATCTAAAATAGTACTATAGGTAGTAGTATTTATAGCTAGCCTATAAGCTAGAAACGTTAGAGAATATAGAAGAGAAGTAATTAATAAGGCTAAGATAAAGAGGTTACTATTAAAAGGCGTAAAGCTCTATCTAAGCTAGCTTCTACCTCTTCTAACGTACTAGAGTAATCTTAACAAGTATCTAATAGGCGAGCTATTTAAAGAAGCTAAGCAAGATTATCTAGATAGCTATAAAAAGATAGGGTTATAGACTAAAGTACTAGCTAAACCTATTAAATAGTCTAGTTAGTAGATACTAGATTATATATAGGTATATACGTATAAACTTAACTAGTAGTATTAATTCCTTAAATATAAAGCTTAATTAGTCGTACGTAGAGATTAGTAATAAAATATTTTAGTATAAGACACCTATATAGCTACTCTAGCTAGCTGTTTATTCTAAATATTTATAGTAATATTAGCTAAATATAACTTTAAGGTAAAGTAATTTAATGTTTTAAACGCCTTTACCTATACTATAATTAATAGAGAGATATATATAAGAATACTAAAGGGTTATTAGAAAGCTAGTATAATCCTACTAGTTTAAAAGGCCTTATATAGACTCTAGATTTTACCTCTCTTATAGTAGAAGGACTTTACGTCTTTACTTAATACTATTAGCTTTACAACAATCCTATACAAGCTATACTATATAATTAAAGATAGAGTAATCCTCTTCTTCTACGTAGATAATATTAATATAGGATTCTACTTATAGAAGTAAGAAGAATTTAAGAAAGTAACTAAGCTACTTAAAGAAAAATATACTATTACTAGTAGAGAAGATATACATTAGTTCCTTAGAGTAGAGGTTATACGAGATAGAGAATAATAGCTTATCTAGCTATCGTAGGTAGTATATACTAATAAAATTAGCTAGCTTATAGATAGGTAAGATATACGCTATAATACTCTTATAGCTACTACTAAGCTTATACTATATAAGGGCTCTATAACTCTATCTAAAATTAATAAGTATTAGTAAAAAATTAGCTCTCTACTATTTATAGTAGTTACTACGCGTCTAGATATAGCCTTTGCAACCTTATAACTAGCTTAATTTCTTACTAACCTAAGTATAGCTTATTAAGACGCTATAGATCGAGTGCTCCTATACCTATTAGCTATAAGGTAGAAAGTACTATAGCTAGGAGGAGGAGACTTACTATAAGTAGCTAGTAATACCTTATTTACTAACAATACGCTAGATAGGAAAAGCTCTTAAGGTTATATAATTAAGCTCTTTAATAGGCTTATTACGTAGAGGGTAAGTAAACAAGATATAGTTATAACTTTAACTACTAAGGCTAAGCTCCTTGCGCTATTACAAGTAGCTAAAGAGATACTATTTACAATAAGATTACTTAATAAGCTATAGATTAAACTACCTAGCTATTAAATTACAATCTAGTATAATAATACGTAGACAATCTAGCTTATAACTAAAGAGCTAGCTAAACTCTAGACTAAACTATAGTACGTAGATATCTATAACTACTAGCTATAGTAAGAAGTATTAGCTAGTAGAATCTAGGTCTAATATACTCTATTAAATAAGATAATTGCTAATAGTTTTATAAAGGTTATACTAGCTAATAAATAGGACTACTTCCTAGCTTAACTTAGACTTGTATAAATACTAGAGTATTGCGTAAAGTATAAGTTACCTCTTAATAAAATCTAAGACTAGCTTAACTATATATATCTTAGTCTAGCTTAATATTAGGTTTTAAGCTAAAGGGGTATATTAGATTGTATAGCTAAATTTAGCTAACTTAGCTAGTAGCTAACTATAATTATTCTACGTACAAGCTTATATACAAGCTTAATTACAAGCTAACCTATAGGCTAACTTAAAGGCTTGCGTTAATAAGTTAATATTAATAAAGTAACGTTAGTAGTAATTAAGATAGTAATTACAATTGTAATAGCAATTAATATTACACGTGTACTAAGAGCTTAGTAAGTAACCTTAATCTTTATAAGAATTAACGCTAGTACTACGCTAGTAGCTAGGCTAGCAAACTAGTAGAATATTAATATATCTAGACTTAGCTAAGGTAGGCGCTAACCTATATACTAGCTTATCTCTTATAGAGGTACAAAGGACTTAAAGGCCTAACCCTTATATAAGCTTAATACTAGCTAAGGTATTACCCTAACTAAGGCTTACCCTAACTAAGGCCTTACTATTACTAAGTGTTGCGTACAAATACCGTTCAAGTAAGTAGAACTTTAAGGGTTCGGACTCTACCTTTTGCTCCGCAACAGTTATAAGCCCGGTTTAACGCTTATTGCGCACAAGCATCAATTAGACAGTTGAGTACAAGAGAGAGTAACTATAAGCGAGCTACGCTACTGCGTGCGCAGTTTAGCAAGAGTCTTAAGATGGCACTAGATGAGCCTACACGTACGTAATGCGCGTAAGGACTTAGTAACACCTAAGCAGCAGTGTACGGTAGAAGAACAGAGCTAGTAAGCCGTATAAGGAGTACTAAAAAGGGGCCATCAAACAATATACCTTGCCCGGCATCTAGGGGGTGTGTCGCGTACAAATACCGTTCAAGTAAGCAGAACTTTAAGGGTTCGGACTCTACCTTTTGCTCCGCAATACTAAGGTATTAGTAGCTAATAGAGCTAAGGATATATAAATAAGTACGATAGTAGATAGAATTAATAAGCAATACTAGAATAGAGCAATTAATTAATTAGTTCTACTTACTTAATATTAACTATACTAATTTATCTTTTTAATCTTAGTTTTCTCCTATTATCGTACTTATAGTAGCTACCTTTTAAACCCCTTTTATCTAATAATAAGGTTAGCAACTAAACTTATATTAGTATAGCTAATTAGAAAACTACCTATTTAACCCTAAAGCTTAATAACTAGTAGGTAGGCTCTTACCCTATTATAAAGGTTATCTACGATAGTAGGGTATATAAACTTATACTACCCTAGGAAATACTAAATAAAGGCGTATTTCCTATCTTTTACCTAAAGCTACTACGCCCTAGAGACTAGAAGCCCCTACTAGACTAAGACCTACCCTAGCTAGTCCCTATTATTATTACTAATAAAGAAACTAGTAGTATATATAAAGAATATTTTGTTAAAGCTATTATAGACGTACGCCTTAAAGAGTAAGGTAAACTAGTAGGTTAGTACTATTTAGTATAATAGATAGGATATAAAAAACCTACGTAGGAGTCTATAAAAGAATTTACTAAATATAAAGCTACTTTTAGCTTTTACTAGAACTACCTAGAAAAACCTATACTACTAATCTTGCGTATACCTATAAATTAGAAACCTAATAAGGATATAACCTATTAAGGTACTACGCTCTACTACCTTAAAAGCTACTACCTTAAGCCTAGCCTATAATAAATAGCTACTTATAGTCTTAAGGTACCTAGTAGTAAACTAATAAAGACTTTAATTACTAAAGCTATATAAGGCCTACTACTTAAAATAGGTACTAAACTATAGGTTAGAGGGTTGCCTTGCCCTAGTAATATACTAGTAATAAGTACGTAGCTAACTACTACCTAGGAAATAAGGCTAGCTAGTATAATACTAGTTTTACTAAAAAAGGTAGTATAAGCTTAGGTAGTACTATAAGTAATAGCCCCTAAAAAGCCTATAAAGTTTAGAGAAGAAGTACTAGAGTCTAGTAATTAAGCTACCTTATACCCTAAGGCTAAAGCCTATAGTACCCCTATACCTACTAGAAAAGCTTTTACAACGTAACTATTACTTACTATTAAGTTAAGTATAGAGTAGTTAATTATTAAAGATCTTAAACTACTCCTCTTATATAATATATAAATACTTTTAAGTTTAATTTTATTATTATAGAGTTAAGGTAGTAGAAAAAAGTATATAGTTAATACGTTTTATATATAGAAGTTATATAAAACTAATATTTATACTAAAATTTATAAAAACCTTAGCTCTATACTTACTAAGTACTACCTTAAACTTAGCTATTTTCGACCCTACTTCCTTTTTATTAACTTTTCTTAGCCTCTATTAAAGCTATCTACTAGTATACGCTAGTAATAGACTTATATAGGCCCCTATCTAGCTCTAAGGATTTACCTATTAAGAAGAGGAAGACGTATAAAGGAGTAATCCCTTTTATCTTTAAATTCTACCTATATAACAAGGGTCTTAGTAGAGATACCTAGAATTATAGGGATCTTAAGATCTTTAGTACTCTAGGACCTCTAGGGCCTTAACTATACTAATATCTATAGTACTAGACTAGGGTAGGGCTAATATACTATACTAGTATATAAAAGGCCTCCTACTTATAGGAAGAGTCTAGTAAGTATTATTTACCTTTTTAATTAAGACCTTTACTTAAATACGTATTATCCCTTTACTATCTCCTATAGCCTATAGCAAGTACTATTACCTTCTAGCTACCCCTTTATATAATAATACTTTACTATTAATAGTCTAGGGATAATAAATATATGTATATTATAGCGTACTACAACTATAGATAAAAATACCTAGGAAACTACTAAGTAAGACCTTATATAGAGCTTAAGTAGTACGTAACTAGGACGTACTCTAAGTATAGCTATAATAATTAAAGATTGTATATAAGAAGTAACTATTAGACGTAATAAGCTAGCCTAGCTACGTATACTTTAAGTATTAGAAGAAGAGATTATACGTCTAGAAGAAGAATAGGCTACTACTCTACCCCCTAAGAGTAACCCTAATATTACTATTATAGCTTTACGTAAGTAAGATATAAGCTCCCTAGTTAAAGATATACGCGTAAAGTATATACTCTACCCTAAAGGCTTTATAGAATATAAGGGTAAGTTCTTAAAGGAATACTAGGAATTCTACTACTTATATAAGATAGCGTTCTACCTAGTACCCTAAGACTTTAAGGAAAAAAAAGATAAAGTCTTTTAGGCTATATAATACCTTATAGGAGACCTATATAAGCTATAGTATACGTACTACGAGCGTAACTAAGATATAGATAAGACTCTTATATAGAAGTACTTTAAGAACTACCTCTTAGACCTTCTTGTAGACCCTATTAATTATAGCCTAGAAGTAGTAACTATATACTCTATAGCCTTCTAACGTAAAGAATAAAGCGTAAAGTCTTTTACTAGATATCTAGACGTTCTAGAGGACTAGCTTCCTAAATATATAGAAGAATAGAGAGTCTAGTACCTATTCTTAAAACTATAACCTAAGTTATAAAGAGCTATTACTAATTACTATTAGGTCCTAGTAATAAGAGAGGACCTTATTACCCTAGGCTTAACTCTTAAATAAAACCTAAAAGGTAGAGCTAATACCTATAAGTAGCGTATAAATAGCGTAAGTAAAGTAAACTTAAACCTAAAGAAGACTTAATTTAAGAGGGAGTTAAAAAACCCCTAAAATAAGATAGTAGATAAGTCTACTATTAAATACTATAAATACTATAAAAAGGGGTACTACGCTAATAAGTATACTAGTAGTAACCCTAACTACATTCTAGTCTATGTAAACTAAGTAGGAAAAGGCCTAGCCTTATTATTAGCTCTAGGATAGTAAGGCGCTACGTAATTAATATCTTACTAGGGATGCAACGTATATATAGTACTACTTTAGGTTCTAAACTAGAAATTAAGCTCTAGGTTATCTTTAACCCCTAGGTAGACGTTAGTCTTATTAGCTAGTAGATAGTAGTAGAGATAGGACTAGAGCTAATTTAGAATACTAAGCTCTCTAGGCTAGGCTAGATAGGAGTATAGAGGTAAAGTACCTATACTACTTATAAGCTTTAGGTACGTCTTATAGATAATAACAATATAACCTATAGGTCTAAGGTTATAGCCTATAGAGTAGATAAAGAAGAGGTAGCCCTCTTACTTAAGAACCTATTCCTTAAAGAAGAGGGGATATAACTTAATTATAGATTATAAACTTAGTACTAGGGATATACTTAAATATAACTATGTATAGTTAAAGATTTTACAAGGGACCTAGGAGAAACTAAGGTAGATCTATACCTATTAGGAGTACTAGTAACTAATATAATTAACTTAGACTATATAGTATATATTTGCGCTATAGTACTAGTATAGGAACTCTATATCCCTAATACCTTATCTAAATACAATAACGTACTTAATAACAATACTATATAGGCCTTACCCTACCTAAAAAACTTAGATTACGCAATCCTATTAATAGAAGGTAAGAAGCCTCCCTATAGGCTACTTTATAACCTCTCTATATAAGAGCTTAAAGTACTCTATACCTACTTAGAAGATACTTTTTATAAAGGCTAGATATATTATAGTAATAGTTTAGCTAGAGTACCTATCCTTTTTATCCTAAAGAAAGATAAGAAGTTATACTTTTATATAGACTATTATAGATTAAATATAATTATAATAAAGGATTAGTACCTACTCCTACTAATTAGGGAGATATTAGACTACTTATTAGGCGTATACTACTATACGTCCTTAGATCTTAAAGATACCTATTATAGGATTAGAATCTAGATAGGATATAAGTAGAAGATAGCTTT